>PVKP010028657.1:0-29870 GCA_004027715.1 Plecturocebus donacophilus | reverse complement strand
TTTCTCCTGGGGGCGCTCTTCCGAGGATATTTGGGCTGCCTCCGGAGTCGCAGTGTCTTGGGTCGCCGGAAGGTGGGTGACGTGCGGATCTTCTTTTTTTTGTGGCTGTGGACACCTTTCAACACTGCCTTCTTGGCCTTTAAAGCCTTTGCTTTGGCTTCGGCTTTAGGAGGAGCAGGAGCTTCCTTCTTCGCTTTCGGCGCCATCTTGTGAAAAGGGTCCTACCCCAAAACTTAACTACAGTAACCTATCGTTGACCAGAAGCCTCACTGATAAACAGTTGACATTTTTATATGTATTATATACTGTATTCCTACAGTTAAGCTAGAGAAAAGAAAATGTTATTAGGAAAGTCATAAGGAAGATATATAATAAAATATATTTCCTATTCATTAAGTATAAGTGGATCATCATAAAGATCTTCCTCTTCATCATCGTCTTCACATTGAGCTGGCTGAGGAGAAGAAGGAGGGATTGGTCTTAGTGTTTCTAAGTGACGGAGATAGAAGAAGTGGAGGAGGTGAAAGGTGAGGCAGGCACACTGGGTGTAACTTTTACTTAAAAAAATCTACATATAGGTGTACCTGTGCAGTTCAGACCTGTGTTTTTCAAGAGTCAACTTATTTTTTCCCATTCTGTGAGTTATTTGTCACTTTTCTTGATGGCTTTTGAAAAGACAGTTTATTTTGGTGAGGGTTTTTGTTTTGTTTTTTAAGACGGAATTTTGCTCTTGCTGCCCAGGCTGGAGTGCAATGGTGCCATCTCGGCTGGCCGAAAGCTCCGCTTCCTGGGTTCAAGTGATTCTCCTGCCTCAACCCTCGCCCCAAGTAGCTGAGATTATGGGAGCCCACAACGATACCTGGCTAATTTTGTGTTTTTGGTAGAGATGGAGTTTCCTCCACGTTGGTCAGGCTGGTCCCAAATGCCCAGCCTCAGGTGATCCACTCACCTTGGCCTCCCAAAGTGCTGGGGTTACAGGTGTGAGCCACTGCGCCTGGCCCTATTTTGATGAGATTTTAAAGAATTTTTTTTTTTAACGGAATCTCTCTTGCCCAGGCTGAGTGAAGTGATGTGATCTTGGCTAACCATAACCTCTGCCTCCTGGGTTCAAGCGATTCTCCTGCCTCAGCCTCCTGAGAAGCTGGGACTACAGATGTGCACCACTGTCCCTGGCTAATTTTTGTATTTTTGGTTGAGATGGGGTTTCGCTATGTTGGACAGGCTGGTCTCAAACTCCTGACCTCATGATCTGCCTGCCTCGGCCTCCAAAAGTGCTGGGATTATAGACCTGAGCCACCATGCCTGGCCTAATAATTTATTTATTTATTTTAATCATTTGGACTTTTGGTTTTAGCTACACAAATTTTGTCATGTGTCTAATTCTAGGTCACAAAGATTTACTTACGTGTTTTCTTCTATGAGTTTTATAGTTTTAGCTAAATGTAAGCATTTAGATTAACTCCATTTTAAGTTAGTTTTTGCAAAGAGGGTAAGATAAGGGCCTAGTTTCATTCATTTGCATATGCATTTGCTAATGAATGAAACTGGGCCCTTACCTTACCCAATTTCATTTAAAAAATTACCTTAATTTTTTTTTAAAATCATTTGGACTTTGGTTTTAGCTACACAAATTTTGTCATGTGTCTTATTCAAGGTCACAAAGATTTACTTATGTGTTTTCTTCTGTGAGTTTTATAGTTTTAGCTAAATGTAAGCATTTAGATTAACTCCATTTTAAGTTGTTCCAGCACCATTTATTGACTAGATCGTTCTTTCACCTTTGAGTTGTCTTGGTGTTGCTGTATTTACTTGAAAGATACATTGTTAAAAGCATAAATGTTGATGATTGCTATTTCTTCTTGATCTGTTCCTCAGTATCTAGCACACTACTTTGTTCTTTACATATGTTTCTGTCTTTAATTCTATTTTTTTTCTGGTTTTTTAATTACTATCAAGCTTTTGATTAATAATTGCTTTTCATATTTTTCCCCACTCATTTATTTTCAGCATTTTTTTTTTTTTTGAGACAGATCCTTGCTCTGTTACCCAAGCTGAAGTACAGTGGCATGATCTCAGCTCACTGCAACCTCTACTTCCCAGGTTCAAGTGATTCTCATGCCTCATTTCTGCTGAGTAGCTGGGATTACAGGTGTGCACCACCACACTCTGCTAATTTTTGTATTTTTTAAGTAGAGACAGAGTTTTGCCACGTTGGCCAGGCAAGTCTCAAACTCCTGACATCAAGTGATCTACCTGCCTAACCTTCCCAAAGTGCTGGGATTACAGGCGTGAGCCACTGCACCTGGCCTGTTTTCAGCATTTTTATATCCTTTTGTATTCAGGCTGTTTCTGTTTCTTATAGACCTCCCAAGACCTCCTATTTCTGGATCTTTTAAAAATCCAGTCCCCGAGTTTGTCATCTTTTTTTCTCTCTCATTTAATAGATTGAATGTTCTAGTCATTGTTTGAAATTTAAACATTTTCATTGTGTTTTAGTTAAAATTTTGGTCATTATCCCAAATCAGTCTATGCTTAGATTTATATGTTTGGTTTCTTTTGTTGTTGTTATAAGTATCTTTGTATCACCCACTGCCTTCAACATAAGTACCATGGCACACTCTAGCTATCTTCTGGTTGCCTTCTCTCCCTCTGTTGCATCTGCTGCTTGTATCACCTAGATGAGGTGTTGGCATACTATGTCTCGTGTTGGCATCCTGTTTTTAAATAAAGTTTTATTGGAACACAGCCTTGCCATTTGTCTGTCTGTGGCTACTTTTGTGCTACATGAGTAGATGCAACAGTCCACATGGTCCACCAGCCTGTGTATTCACCATTTGTCCCTTGAGGAAATTTGCTGACACCTGCTCTGGATCTGTGCTAATATGATAGCCAGCAGTTGTAGAGACTATTCGTTTTAGCTTAAGTAAAATTTAAAAATTAGTTCCTTAGTTACATTAGCCACAATTCATGTGCTCTATAGCCACGTGTGACTGGTGGCTAACATATTGGACAAAATAGGTAAGAAATATTTTAGCCATTTCAGAAAGTTGTATAGCCCTGCTCTAGATTTGGTTCTGGATTGTCATGGTTGTTTTTTGTCTCATTTTTAAAGATAATATTAGGGCCAGGTATGGTGGCTCTCAGGTTTGCTGTAATCTCAGCACTTTGGGAGGCTGAGACAGGAGGATTGCTTGAACCCAGGAAGGAGTTCAAGACCTGCCTGGGCAACATAGTGAGACCCCATCTCTACAAAAAATAGAAAATTAGCTGGCATGGTGGCAGGTGCCTGTGGTTTCAGCTGCTCAGGAGGCTGAGGCAGGAGGATCGTTTGAGCCTGGGAGCTTAAGGCTGCATTCAACCGTGACTGCACCACTGCACTCCAGCCTGCTGTCTCAAAAAATATATAAAGATATATTAAGTTTTACTAAGTAATATATTTACCTTTCTTGTATCTCATAATGTTATTATTGGGAGTACTGGTTGAGTATCCCTTTCTGAAATGCTTGGGGCCAGACATGGTGACTGGCACTTGTAATCCTAGCTGAGGCAGGAGGACTGCTTCAGCCCCGGAGTTCAAGAACAGCTGGACAACATAGTGATCCTTGTCTCTACAAAAAAAACAAAAAAATTAGCTGTGTGTAGTGGTACATACCACCTAGTCCCAGCTGCTCAGGAGGCCAAGGCAGGAGGATCACTTGAGCCTGGGAAGTCAAGGCTCCAGTGAGCTGTGATTGTGCCACTGAACTCCAGCCTGGGCAACAGAGTGAGACCCTGTCTCAATCAATCAATCAATAGAAAAGAAAAAGAAAGAAGTGAATGCTTGGGACCAGAAGTGTTTGAGATTTCAGATTTTTTCAGATTTTGGAATATTTGTATCATGCTTACCCAGGTGAACATCCCTAATCCAAAGATCCAGAATGCTTATTTGAGCATACTGTTGGCACTAGAAGTTTTAGATTTGGGATTGTTGGATTAGAGATATTCAACATGTACTTCATTTATTTTCAAAGAGGGCTTTTATAAGACAGACCTTCTGAGATTTTATGTGCTTAAAACATCTTTATTTTTGATGAAGTTTTTCTGGATATATACTTTTTAGTTCAAAGTGCTTTGCATCAGCACTTTAAAGTGATTCCATCTGGTTAATGTTAACTAAGATTTACTACCTTTTTTTTTTCTTTTTAATTTTTGAGTGTGAAGTAGATGTATATATTTATGGAATATGTGAGATATTTTGGTACAGGCATGCAGTGCATAATATGGATTACTTGTTCGTAAATCCCATGTTGCTGATAAGGTATCTGATGACATTCTGATCATACTCCTTTATAGGTGATCTACTCTTCCTTGTTGGAAACTCTTAGAATTTTCTTTTTGTCTTTGATTTTCTTAAATTTCATTATAATGTATCTATTTGTTCCTTATGCATGTGTGTGTGTATTTTATTCTCTGTCCTCTTTTGCATTCAGAATTTGTTCAATATGATATTTTTCTCTAATTCTGGAAAATTACCAGTCATTCAAATATTTCTTTGAATCTGGTTAGTTTATATGTCTTTCTCTGGGTCTTCTGTTATATAAAGTTATATGTATAGTTATATAAATACATATATATATAGTTATAAATATCACTATACTTTTTTTTTGGTTTTTAAGAGACAGAGTCTCACTATATTGTCCAGGCTGAAATACAGAGACTGTTCACAGGCATGATCATAGTGCACTATGCCTCAACCTGCTGGGCTCAAGTGATCCTCTTGCCTCAGCCTCCTGGCTGTAGCTAGGACTATAGACTTACACCAGTGTTCCGGCTCTTTTTTCTTTAAGTTTTTTTACCCTTTCGTTGTGTGTTTTAGGAGCTTCTTAGCCTAATATTCTAACTTACCAAAACATTTTTCAGCTATATCCATTCATTCATTTACCCATCTCTTAATTTTTTTTTTTTCTGAGACAGAGTCTTAGTCTGTCACCCAGGCTGGAGTACAGTGGCACAGTCTTGGCTCACTGCAACCTCTGTCTCCCAGGTTCAAGTGATTTTTGTGCCTCAGCCTCCCAAGTAGCTGGGATTACAGGTGCCTACCACCACGCTCAGCTAATTTTTATATTTTTAGTAGAGACGGGTTTTCACCATGTTGCCCAGGCTGGTCTCCAACTCCTGACTTCAAGTGATCTACCTGCTCACCCTCCCAAAGTGCAGGGATTACAGGTGTGAGCCACCATGCCCGGCCCATCTCTTAATATTTTTATTTTGACTATAGTTTCCATGTACATTATTTCAAATAGTTTCTATTTACGTTGTCTCTCAGGACACCTTGTAGGAAATCCATCAAGAAGTTGCTGTTTATCAAGCACACGCTCATGGAAGTTCATTGAGCAAACAGATCAGGGCTGCCACCTCAACCTGGCCAGACTGCTGTTTTGACATTACCTTCAGCACTAGGTTGGTGTTGCTTCTTTGCCTTGGAAGAGACTGAGGAGAGATACAAGAACATTTCTGAAAAGTTCTCTTTCATCCTACCCACCCCACCCCCACCTGAAGTGGTATGCCCTGTCCTTTTCAACCCTGGGTTGCTACACTGCCCTCCTTCCACTTACGCCAGCAAACTTCTGCCTCCCCAGGGGTTTTTACAGTTTTATGTTTACTTCTCAGATCCAATCTCCCTGACTTGTAGAACCTCTTCAGGGGAAGGGAGCCTGATTTAAGAGGAATTGGAAGCTGAGTATAACTATTTTTAAAATTATATTTGTTTGGCCTTTGAGTACATAAGATTTCTTCCCACAGATTTACTAATCATATTTAATCTTGTACTAGTTGTTTTGTGTTTAGTCATCACATGTTCTCTCATTAGTGAGAGAGGAACAGAAGAGAGACCCTGGGCAATGGAAGTAAACTAGTCTAGAAGTATTGTGATAATTCAAAAAGTGGAGAATTTGGGTTCCAGTAAGCAATTAAATTTTGTTCTTGATATATACTGTTTGTACATATTTATGGTATACATATGTTTTGTTATATGCATAGAATATGTAATGATCAAGTCAAGGTATTTAGGCTGTCATAACTAGCATTTATCATTTATGTGTTGGGAACATTTCAATTCCTCACTTGTAGCTATTTTGAAGTGTATAGTACATTGTTGTTAGCTATAGTCACCCTACTCTACTATCAGACATTAGAATTTATTCCTCTGACTGTATTTTCATACCCATTAATACTCATTAACCAACCTCTCTTCATTTCCCCACTCCCCCAAGTCCTTCCCAGCCTGTTAGCTATCATTTTACTCTCCACATTTATGAAATACATTTTTTTATTTCATCCATATGGATGAGTACATGAGATATTTGTCTTCTGTGTCTAGCTTATGTTACTTAAAATAATGACCTTCAGTTTCATCCATGTTGCTGTAAGTGATATAATTCCATTCTTTTTTATGGCCAAATAGTACTCCACTGTGTAAATATACTACATTTTCTTTGTTAGTTCATATGTGATAGGGACTTAGGTTGATTCCATAGTTTGGCTGTTGTGAATAGTGCTGCAGTAAACATGAAGGTGCGTGTATCACTTTGATGCTGATTTTCTGTCCTTTGAATAAATATGCAATAGTGATATTGCTGGATCTTATGGTAGTTCTGTGTTTAATTTTTTAAAAAATTTTCCATAATGGCTGTACTAAGTTACATTCCCACCAACAGTGTATGAGAGTTCCTTTTACTCTGCATCCTTGCCAGGTTCTGTTAGTTTTTGTCTTTTTGATAATAGCTATTCTAACTGGGTAAGATGATATTATTGTGCTTTTAATTTGCATTTCCCTGATAATTAGTGGTGTTGGGCATATTTTTATATACCTGTTAGCTACTCATATATATTTTGAGAAATCTCTGTTTTCCACTTTTTCTCTTTTTTTTTTTTAAAGATGGGGTTTCACCATGATGGCCAGGCTAGTCTTGAACTCCTGACCTCAGGTGATCCACCCACCTCAGCCTCCCAAAGTGCTAGGATTACAGACGTGAGCCACCGCACCTGGCCTCTTTTTCCCTCTTTTATTGATAGATAATAATTTACATATTTATGGTGTATATGTGAGTGTTACATGCAAAGAAGATGTAATGATCAAGTCAGGGTAATTGGGGTATCTATCATCTAGAATGTTTATTATTTTTATATGTTGATATCATTTCAAGTCCTCTCTTCTAATTACTTTGAAATGTACAAAATATTGTTGCTAAGTATAGTCACCTTAGTCTGCTATCAAACATTGGAATTTATTTCTTCTATCTAACTGTATGTTTGGGTACATAAGAAATAAGTTCCAGTGTTTGATAGCAGATTAGGTGACTTTACTTCTTACAGTCTTTATTCCTCTCTCCTGTTTACCCTCCTCCACTTCCCAGTCTCTGTTATCTATTATTCTATGCTCTATGTCCATGAGATCAAGCTATTTAGCTCCCACATAGTAGTGAGGACATGCACTCTTTGTCTTTCTATACCTGGCCTATTTCACTTATAATAATGATCTCCATTTCTATCCATGTTGCTGCACATGACATTATTTCATTCTTTTTATGGCCAAATAGTATTCTATTGTTTATGTATAATATACTTTATCCGTATGAGTGAGGGTATCCTTTTGATACACTGTATTCTTATTTGGATAGATACCCAATAGTGAGACTGCTGGGTCTTAATGGTAGTTCTAGTTTTACTTTTTGAGAAATCTCCATGCTGGTTTCTTTAGGGTTGTTATACTAACTTACATTCCCACCAGCAGTGTGTAAGAGTTCCCTTTTCTCGCCAGCATCTGTTATTTTCTCTCTTTTTAATAATAGAGTTTCTAGCTGGGGTAAGATATCTCATTATGGTTTGGATTTGCATGTCACTGATGATTAGTGATGAGCATTTTTTCATATCCCTGTTGGCCATTTGTATGTCTTTTGAGAAATGTCTATTCATATCCTTTACCCAGTTTTTACTGGCATTGTTTTTTTGCTATTGAGTTATTTGAGTTCCTTCTATATTCTGGATATTAGTTGCTCATAAGATTAATATTTTGAAAACATTTTCTCCCATTCATCAGGTTGTCTCTTCTCTTCTGCTGATTATTTTCTTTACTTGTACAGAGTGTTTTAGTTTAATATAGTCCCATTTATCTATGTTTTTGTTTCCTGTGCTTTTGGGATCTTGGCCATAAAATCTTTGCCTCAACCAGTGTCTCTGGAGCATTTCTTCTGTTTTCTTCTAGTAGTTTTATAGTTTGGGACCTTATGTTAAGTCTGTAATCCATTTTGTTTTGATTTTTGTATATAGTGAGAGAGGTCTACTTTTATTCTTTTTCATGTGGATATTTTATTTCTCCCAGCACCATTTATGGAAGAGGGTGTCCTTTCCCCAATGTATGTTCTTAGCACCTTTGTGTTGAAAATTAGTTGGATATAAATATGTGCGTTTATTTGTGGGTTCTCTATTCTGTTCTACTTTGGTCCGTGTGTATGTTTTTCTACTAATACTGTGCTATTTTGGTTATCATGCCTTGTGGTATATTTTGAAGTCAGGTATTATGATGCCTCCAGCTGTTCTTTTTGCTTGGGATTGCTTTGGTTATTCAAGCTCTTTGTGGTTTCATGCAAATTTTAGTATTGTTTATTCTATTTATATGAAAAATATTATTGGTATTTTGGTAGAGATTGCATTAAATCTGTAGATTGCTTTTGGTAGTATGGTCATTTTCACCATATTAATTCTTCCAATCCATGAGCATGGGATGTCTTTTTTTTTTTTTTTTTTCTGGTCATCACCTTTGATTTCTTTCATCAATGTTCTATAGTTTTCACTGTAGAATTCTTTCACCTTCTTGGTAAAATTTATTCGTAGGGTTTTTGTTTTTAGATTTTGGAAATACAGTTGTTCTCTTTTTTTCTTTTTCATCTAGTTTGTTGCTGGAATATTGAAATGCTGTGCTGACTTTTTTGTGTTGATTTCATATCCTGTAACTTTACTGAATTTGTTTATTAGTTTTAAAGGATTTTTTTTTTTTTAGTGGAGTCTTTTGGTTTTTCTAAATATAAGATGATGTCATCTGCAGAGGGGGACAATTTGACTTGCTCTATTCCAGTTTGGATGCCTTTAATTCCCTCCTCTTACCTGATTGCTCTGGCTAGGACTTCCAGTATTATATTGAGTAAGAGTGGTGAAAGTGGGCATCCTTGTCTAGTTCTAGTTCTTAGAGGAAAGGCTTTCAGCTTTTCTCCATTCAGTATAATGTTAGCTATGAGTTTGTCATATATGGCCTTTATTATGTTGAGGTATGTTCTATTTATTTATTTATGAATGACATGTTGCCTAGGCTGGAGTGCAGTGGTGGGACCTCAGCTCACTGCAGCATCCCCCCTCTGGGGTTCAAGTGACTCCCCTGCCTCAACCTCCTGAGTAGCTGGGACTACGGGCACGTGCCACCATGTCCAGTTAATATTTGTTTATATTTTTAGTAGAGACAGAGTTTCACCATGTTGGCCAGGCTGGTCTAGACTCCTGACCTCAAGTGATCTGCCTGCCTTGGCCTCCCAAAGTGCTGGGATTATAGATGTGAGCCATCGCACCTGGTGAGGTAAGTTCTCTCTGCCTAGTTTGTTGAGCATTTTTATCATGAAGGGATGTTGAGTTTTATCAAATGCTTTTTCTCCCCATATTGAGATGATCATATGGTTTTTGTCTTTCATTATGTTGATTTGATTATCATGTTTATTGATTTGCATATGGTAAATTATCTTTACAACTCTGGGATAAATCCTACTCGATTGTGATACAATGTCTTTTTGATTCGATTGTGATACAATGTCTTTTTGATGTACTGTTGGATTTGGTTTGATAGTATTTTGTTGAAGACTTTTGCATCTGTGTTCACCTATAGCCTGTAGTTTTTTTGTTTTGTTTTTTAATATGTATCCTTGTCTGGTTTTGGTTTCAGGGCTTCATAGAATGAGTTAGGAAGAATTCCCTCTTTTTTTATTTTTTGGAATAGTTTGAGAGAATTGGTATTCTTTCTAAGTTTGGTAGACTTTGGCAGTTTTTTTTAGGAGACTTTTTATTACTGATTCAATCTCATTACTCATTATTTGTTCAGGTTTTCTATTTCTTCCTGTTTTAATCTTGGTAGGTTATATGTGTCCAAGAATTTGTTCATTTTCTTTAGGTTTTCCGGTTTGTTGGTATACAGTTGTTCATAGTAGACTGATGATCTTTTATATTTCTGTAGTATCAGTTGTAATGTCTCCTTTTTCATTTCTTACTGTGGTTGAGTTTTTGGTTGGTCTAGAAACATAATTTTTTTAAATGGTTTTCTTGTTAAACACTTTAACCATCATTATTGAGCATCTGATGTGTATAAGACACTGTACTGGATACTACTGGTGGTAAGTAGAAGGCTGAATAAGACAGATCTCTGCTCTCAAGGAGATTTATTATACATTATGATAATGAATTTATAGATAATTCAAGCTAAAACTAAAATATTTTCAGTTCTGAGAGAAGCTAAAATTTCAGAAGCTACTAAGGGGCTTTATTAGGATTAGGGCCTTTTCTCATTGCATAAGCAGGAATAAAAGACAGCCTTACTTTGAGAAGACCATGAACATGTGAATGGATAAACAAATTGTGCCATGTTTATACAGTGGAAGCACTACTTGGCAAGAAAGAACAGACTTGATACATAATGTGAATTAATCTCAAAATATGCTGAAAGAAGTAGATAACCCCCTCATACAAAGTGTATATGTTTCTGGGTTTTACCTATTACAGGTAAACTGGTTTAACATTTCTATACAATTCTTTATGTGGGCATATGCTTTCATTTATCTTAGGTAAATACCTATGCATGGAATGGCTGGGTTGCTTAAGGTGTCTGTTTAAATAGTCATTTTTCTAATTATTAGAAATGTCACTTCTTTCTTATACTAATTTTCTGTATATGCTTGTGTCCATTTTTGTCTCTTGTCTGTGGATCTGATTTGTACTGTATTAGCACTACTATTACATATACTTTTTTATTTCTGTGGCTTTATAATATATTCTGTTGCATATTTGGGGAAAATCGTTACCCTGTTGCTTTCCTATGGAATTGTTTCAGATAACACATTGTTAGTTTATTTGCATTTCTTCAAAACTAAATGTTTGAATATTAAAGAAAATGTGGAAAACAAAATTTTCCTTTTATAACGAGATACAGTATTGTAAGATGGTTAGATTATGAGAATCTTGTCCTGTGTATGGGATTTGAGTCATCAGTGGTGAACTATTGAAATAAGACTTGTGAAAAATGGTATGTTCAGATCTTTGTGGATAGGAAGTATAATTTTTCTTTGCATATTTAGAACCATTCTAAAAACACTGCTATGGATGAAATGATCTAACATTTTCTCTGTCACATTTTTATGTTGTAAGAGTATATCTTTGCTTGCCAGTATCTTGCCAGTAAAATGATATTACTATATCATTTAAAAAATCTTTACTAACATGATAGGTGATAAAAGTCAGTATTTTCATTTTCATCTCTAGCTATTGCTAAGACAACATTTTTAATATAGTTAAGAGTCATGTATATTTTCTCTTTTCTAAATTTTCTCTTCATAACCATGTCTATTTTTTGCTGTTGTAATGTTTGTCTTAGGTCTGAGCTTACATAATGAAAATGTTAGATACTCATCACAGCTCTTAAGCTTTGTACTTACAAGAGTTGTGTGAATGTGGACAAATAAGGCCCCTAATAGAGATTGCTGAGTTGTAAGACCTTTAATAAATTATCTGTTGCTAAATTTTAAAAAGAAAAAAAAAGAATAGGAAGTTCTCAGAGCACAACAGAAAATTTTAGCTGTGAGCCATTTGAAAAAAGGATTAGTTTTTGAGCTCTTTTCGTTTAGCTAAGAGCTATTTTGGATAATTGGGTAGGTACAACTTTTATTTAAGAAAGAGACTTGCTGAGTGTGGTGGCTCACGCCTGTAATCCCAGCACTTTGGGAGGCCAAGGTGGGTGGATCACGAGGTCAGGAGTTTGAGACCGGCCTGGCCAACATGGTAAAACCCCATCTCTACTAAAAATACAAAAATAACCCGGGCATGGTGGTGCACCCCTGTAATCCTAGCTACTCGGGAGGTTGAGACAGAATTGCTGGAGTCTGGGAGATGGAGATTGCAGTGAGTCTAGGTCACACCACTGCACTCCAGCCTGGGTGGCAGAGCAAGGCTCTGTTTAAAAAGAAAAAAGAAGGTCATATGTCCCATTATTCTTTATTAGTTATAGAATAATAGATTATTTCTGCAAAAGGAAAAAATTCAGAACCCTTTAAATTTTTGTGTTTTCTAGGATCTACAATTTTTTCAATGTCGTTAGACAATATTCTGTTTCCTGGTGAAGGAGTTCCAGTAATATAGACCTAATTCTTTTTTTTTTTTTTTGAAACAGAGTCTCACTCTTGTCACCCAAACTGAAGTGCAGTGGCGCAGTCTCACCTCACTGCAACCCCTACTTCCCGGGTTCAAGTGATTCTCTTGCCTCAGCCTCCTGAGTAGCAGGGATTACAGGCATGTGCCACCATGCCTGGCTAATTTTTTTTGTATTTTTAGTAAAGACAGGGTTTCACCATGTTGGCTAGGCTGGTCTCAAACTCATGAGCTCAAGCGATCCACCTGCCTCGGCCTCCCAAAGTTCTGGGATTACTGGGATTACAGGCACGGGCCACCATACCTGGCCTTTTTTTTTTTTTTTTTTTTCCTGTATTTTTAGTAGAGACGGAGCTTCACCATGTTGGCCAGGCTGGTCTCGAACTCCTGACCTCAAGTGATCTGCCTGCCTTGGCCTCCCAAAGTGCTGGGATCACAGGCGTGAGCCACCATGCCCGGCCCTAATTCTTTTCTGATAGTTATGACCACCCAGGAGAATAAACTTGTATAGTGATGCAACAAAGGTACACAGTCATGTATTTTCTCTTTGATTTATCTGAACTAACTGTAAAGGTTTTTTGATTCTTTTGTAAGTCTCTCTTTTAGGTCATATCTGACTGCAATTCAAAATGAAGCAAATGGTAGATTGATTAAATAATTTTTATTCTCTACACAGAACAATGGAGGGAGAAAAAGTAAGAAAACCTAGTTGCAATGTTTTTCGTAATTCTGCAGTTCATGGTACCTATGGTTGACCACATCTTTAACCCTTATAATGTGTCTGTGTCTGTGCGTGCATGCACGTGTATGTGTAGTATTGTTATATGTGTATGTAAAATAGACCAGTCACTTTCTTCCCTTTTTTTGTGAGTTCCTTTCTTATTTATAATTAAAGCTAACTGGAACCTACTAACTCTTATACATAAATTTAAATGTTGGCCAAATATGGCTTCTTTCCCACTAGATTATAAACTTTTTGTAGCACCTAGTCTAAGTGCTGTAGACATACTAGACTCTCAGCATGTTTACTGAATTAAGTTAAAACATTCGCAAGGAGCTACTATGTCAGGTTTTTTGAAAAGGTATTTTCCTGAGATTTTGATAGAGAAACTATCTTGAAATATTAGTGTGTTTTTTGTACTTTTAGAACAGTTCTAATGTCTGCATTTGAACCTGTTTGTTTATAAGTTGATTTTTTTTTTCCTTTGAGATAAAGGCCCTTATAGGGAGTAAATTTTGTCTCCCTAAATTTAAAACTAATGATTTTAGTAGAAGGCACCATTGGCTGAGCATGGTGGCTTATGCCTACAATCTCAACATTTTAGGAGGCGAAAGCGGGAGGATTGCTTGAGCCCAGGGGTTTGAGACCAGCCTGGGCAACAAAGTAAGACACTGTCTCTACAAAAAAATCAATTAATTGATTGAGGCAGAGGTTGCAGTGAGCCGAGATCACACCACTGCACTCCATCCTAGGTAACAGAGTGAAACTCTGTCTCAAAAAAAAAAGGAGATCTTACTAATTCTCCTTTTAATTGTACTAGTTATTTTTCTGTCTAATCTGAATCTAGGTGAGTTTTTTATGTTATATAGAAGGTTAAAGTCATATATTTATTTTTATATAGGGTTATTTTTTTTTCTTTTTTGAGACAGAGTCTCGCTTTACTATTATAGAAAAAAGTAAAAGTTTTACTGCTAGTCTTTTTAACTTTTTGAATTTGTTAATCAGGTTGTTGCCATTTTGATCACCATCCTTAGTAGTCATGGTTAAAGTACCTTTATTTAGAAAATTGAGAATCAATGAGCTTCAAAAGGAGATCATCAGTCCTTGACTTTTTCAGCTTAGGTTCAGAGTTATCCACTAATGCTGTTGAATTCTAGAGATATAAGTTTGTGAATCAAATATGTAAAACTACTACATTCCTTACCTTTCTGTGTAAATAGTAATAGCTTGTTTTTTCAATGGTCATACTTCATTCTTCTAAATAGCTATAAACATAAAAACAAAATCTTTTGAGGTGTCTCAAAATAGATATCGTTTACATTGGAAAGGCCTTTCCCAATCTACTTATTCTGTACTTTATCAAAGTCTAAAATGTTTTAGCCTTGTGTTTTTCTTTCCAAAGTTTTCTTTTTAAAAATTATTTTGTTTCTCTGAGTATCCTCCATAACAACCAAGTTAAATTGTTTAGATTGAAGCATCCAGTTTGAAAGGCAGCAGGTAAACTGACAGCCTGAAGGTGACAGACTGAAGGAGATAGGAAAAAATAATAAAAGCAAATAAAAAAGGAAAACATCCAACATTCAGAGATATATTCTTCTCAGTCAATCTTGAAGACATTAACTCAGTGATCAAGAAAAATATTTTTCAGTCATACTAATTAGAAATACAGACATGAGGCTGGGCATGGTGACTCACACCTGTAATTCCAACACCTTGGGAGGCCAAGGTGGGCGGGTCACAAGGTCAGGAGTTTGAGACCAGCCTGGCCAATATGGTGAAACCCCGTCTACTAAAAATACAAAAATTAGCCAGGTGTGGTGGTGGGTGCCTGTAGTCCCAGTTACTGGGGAGGCTGAGGCAGTAGAATCGCTTGAACCCAGGAGGCGGGGGTTGCAGTAAGCTGAGATTGCCCCACTGCTGCGGTGCTGCAGCCTTGGCAACAGAGTAAGACCCTGTTTGGAAAAAAAAAAAAAAAAAGGAAAAAAAAGTACAGACATGAAAATACATTGGAAATATTTACTTTGAGTTTTGATATATGTCTAATATTGTATCACCTTTTTGTATTAAATTTATTTGTCTCGTCATAGAAAACTATTTTGTTCTGGTTGTTACCATGAAAAAAAAAGCACCAATTGCTAATACTGTACAACCGAAGATAGCAAGTGTCAATAGGCTAAACTACCTTAATTCTAGGGCTGAGGATTTTATGTACACATATGTATTTAAAATTTACACATATGTTTTTATATTTAGGACTTCATTTTTTTTTTAACAGCAGTTTTAGACTGACAGCAAAATTGAGAGGAAGGGACAGAGATAGCTCATGTAGCCCTTGCCCCCACAAATGCAAGAAAAAATTTTAAAAATTTGTCAGTAGCTTTATTTTGGGTTTTTTAAAAGATGTAACTTGCATAGCATAAAATTCACTCTTTTATACAGTTCAGTGTCAGTATATTTGCAAATACTGATACTTTTTTTTTTAATTTTACTGTGCATATTTAAGATATATGATGTTATGGGATACCTACAGATGGTAAAAAGACTACTACAAATTAAAATATCCATTATCTTACATACTTTCTTTGTTTCTGTGGCAAGAGCAGCTACAATTTACTCATTTAGCGTGAATACCATATACAGTACGAGTTTATTGCCTATTGTCCTCATGTGGTAGCTTAGATCTCTAGACTTGTTCATCTTACATATCTGCTACTTTGTATCCTCTGACCCATCTCTCTCCATTTCCTCCCACCCTACCCCTGTTAACCACTGTTTTTAAGTTCTTTATCTCTGTGAGAGATTACACTTACAAATGATGTCATAAACTATTTTTCTTTCTGTGTCTGGCTTATGACATAGCACAGTGCCCTCCAGGCTCATTCATGTTGTGGCAAATGGCAGGATCTCCTTTTTAAAGACTGAATAATACTCCATCATAGATATGTACCACTAGTTCTTTATCCATTCGTCAATGAATACTTAGGTTGTTTCCATATCTGGCTATTGCGAGTAATGCTGCAGTGAACATGGGAATAAAGATAACCTTTACCAGGTGGTGACTTCATTTCCTTTGGCTATATGCCAAGAGGGATTGCTAGCCTGTATGGTAGTTCTATTTTTAATTTGTTTATAAACCTCCATACTCTTTTTCACAATGACTGTACCAGTCTACGTCTGCACCAGCAGTATACAAGAATTCCCTTTTCTAACACCCTTGTTAACCTTTGCTATTTTTTTACTTTTTTATAGTAGCCATTCTAACAGGTGTGAGTTGGTACCTCATAGTGGTTCTGATTTGCATTTCTCTGATGATTAAAGCCTAATGCACTTTTAAGGAAACATTTTTCTTAAGTATTTTTTTCTTAGCTGTTTTTAAGTCTTTACTTTTGCCCATGTGATGACTACTTCCTATCTTCCTCTTGCATTCTTTTTTCTTTTCTTTTTTTTTTAGAGACGGCATCTTGTTCTGTCACCAGGTTGGAGTGCAGTGGCACAGTCTTGGCTCACTGCAACCTCCCACTTCTGGGTTCAAGCAGTTCCCCTGCCTCAGCCTCCTGAGTAGCTAGGACTACAGGCGCAGGCCACCACACCCGGCTAGTTTTTTGTATTTAGTAGAAACAGGGTTTCACCTGTTGTATTTAGTAGAGACAGGGTTTCACCGTGTTGGCCAGGATGGTCTCGATCTCCTGACCTTGTGATCCACCCGCCTTGGGCTGATAAAGTGCTGGAATTACAGGCATGAACTACCACGCCTGGCCCTCTTGCATTCTTTAAAATTTTTATTCTCTTTGATTCTGGTCTAATGTCGTATCTCTTTTGGGCAGGCATTCCTTATTCCTCATACATTAGTTGCCTTCTCTGCTCTGGGCTCCCACAGCCCTTTGTTTATTCCATTATTTTGTTGCTTATCACATTTATATTGTAATTGTCTCTTGTTGTTGTTGTTGGAGACACAGTGTGGTTCTGTTGCCTAGTGTGGAGTGCAATGGCACAGTCTGGGCTTACTCCAACGTCTGCCTCCCAGGTTCAAGTGATTCTCATGTCTCAGCCTCCCAAGTAGCTGGGATTGTAGGTGTGCGCCAACACTCCCAGCTCATTTTTGTATTTTTAGTATAGACGGAGTTTCACCTTGTTGGCCAAGCTGGTCTCAAACTCCTGGCCTCAAGTGATCCACCTGCCTCAGCCTCCCAAAGTGCTGGTATTACAGGCATGAGCCACCGCGCCCGGCCATGTATCTCTTTGTCTTCCTTTTCTGACCATTTATCTGAAACAAGATCTTGTTTCAGTCTCTGTCCTAGGACTGTTTTTGGTTTTCACTATCCTCAGGACTTAGAACATGCCTGGTATGGAAGGCTTTTCGGTACATAGTTTTTGAATGATTATAGCCATGGGTAGTTACTGCTGTCCCTAAGCCTTAAGCATAAACCGAGAGCTTGGTATACCATATCGAGTGGTGAATATTAAAATAATTTGCTTTTTGTAAGCTGGGAATCATACCATTTTAGTATTAGAAGATACTTGAAGTATTATCTAGTCCAGTCTTTCCCCATTTAACATACACACACACACACACACACACACACACACACTCATATGTTCACATGAAGCAAATTGAAATCCATAAAGGTTGGGTGACAGTAGTGAAGTTAGGACTAAAAATTCATGTTTCCTCATTTTTTCCCTATACCATTCTGTTTTTTCTGACACCTTATAATCTATTCTGAGGATTTACAGTGTAAATTCATTTATTTCCTAAAGTTTAGGGGGGAAAAAAACTCTGAAAATGTTAATTTGTATTGTTATCCTTTTAACTATAAGTAAGACACCATTGCCAACCAGAATACAGGTTAACTATCCAAATCTGAAAATCTAAAATCCTAAATGCTCTAAATATAAAACTTTTTGAGCATTAATGTGAAGTTGAAAGGGATTGCTCACTGGAACACTTCAGATACCAGATTTTCAGATTTGGGATGCTGAACTAATAAGTATTTTAAAAATCTGAAATCCAAAACACTTCTGGTCCCCCATGTTTTAGATAAGGGACACTCAACTTGTACTGGAAAAGAAATTTTAAATTTAATGTTAAAAAAGTGACAATATATTTCTGTTTTATAGACCTCTGTGAGTGAAAGCCTTCAGAGGGAAGCTGCTAAGAAGCAGGCCATGAAACAGGTAAGGTAGAAGACTGGGATAAGTGCACTGAGTGAAGCATTTTGTCTCATTTTTAAGTATCAGTTTTGGTATCTAAGTGCTGAGACTAAAACAGTAGGTTTAAGGAAAAACACAATGAAGACTTAGCTTCTCATTGCTGTGCTATAGAGTAAACTAGTTCTACTTATAGATTAGTCTAATAATGGATTGTTTGACTTATTTATTATTAAATTGTTGCCAGTGAGCTTACTTGGGAAAAAAAAACCTTTTCACAACCAAAGTGATTTCACAAACTTATAATTATTTGAAATTCATCTACCAAGAAAGATGAATATCAGATTATTTTATTTTATTTTTCATTTTTTGAGGCAGAGACTGGCTTTGTTGCCCAGACTGGAGTGCGGTGGCATGCTCTTGGCTCACTGCAATCTCCACCTCCCTGGTTCAAACAATTCTTCTGTCTCAGCCTCCCTAGTGGCTGGGACTACAGGCACACACCACCATACCCCACTAATTTTTGTATTTTTAGTAGAGATGGGGTTTCTCCATATTAGCCAGGCTGGTCTCGAACTCCTGACTTTGGGTGATCTGCCCACCTAGGCCTCCCAAAGTGCTGGATTTACAGGCATGAGCCACTGCACCTGGCCTGATAATTTTAATAGACTAGTACCTTAGTGTTTCCAAGTACTGTTTACATACATTTATCTTTTAAAATTCTCATAAATTTGTCCATAGTCCATATTAAGAAATCTGAAACTCAAAAAAGTGAAAGTGCTTCTTATGATAATACTACTAATTATAGAAGTAGGCCTGAAGGTTTACTAATTTTTCTGCTTCTCCACTATTGTATCTTAGATTTTCTGCTGTAGAAAGTAATGAAATTAAACAATAACAAGGTGGCTTTTTCATTTTAAATTATTTATCCTTCACATTAGCTTTATGATTTTTGTCCAATATTTCCTTTTTGTCTAACTGGAAATCTGCATAAAGATAACTTTATTAAGCACTTTCTGTGTGCCAGGCATTGTGACAATTATGTTAAGAATGATTTTTAATTCTTACAATAATTCTATGAGATATATGCTTTTAAATGAAGGCAAGAATTTATGTGACTTTCATGAGATCACATAGTTAATAAATGGTAGGGTTGTGTTCAAAGCTAGACAGTAAAATCTCAGAGTCTAACCTTTTAACCACTGTCTTTTACTCACTCCCTGAGGAATTGTCACAGAAGTATATAGTCATTTTAAGATAATGTCATAGTTTCACAGTGAAATATAGTATGTAACTCAGCAGTCTCAGAATGATTTAATATGCACACAGAACATGAAAAAACAGTGATTATTTAACGTAGATACTGGAGTGCTTTGAATCAGAATTTTGGAAAGACCGTCAAGTTCAACTTCCTCATTGTATAAATGGGAGACTTAGTTCTGGAGAGTTAGGTGACCTTTCCAAGGTAATACAGGTATCTTGTTTTCCAGGGTTATTTTAACATTTTTGTGCTGCCTTTTCTTCTTCATTTAACGCATGAGTCCCAAATCTAATTTTATTCTTAACTCTTGTCTTGTTCAAAGCCACTTTATCTGTTTAGTAAAAACTTTTCCCTAATTTGCTTGGAAATTGGAAATGCTGCTACAACTCTTAGACCTTTCACCTGCCTTCTGCTGCTTTTTTCTTGCACCTATATTTCATACTCTTCCCTTTGTTCCCCACTTGGTTGATTCAGCTCGCCAAATGCCTTCATCCGTACTAATTGAAACTATTCATTTTACTATGAAGAATACTAGCTTGATTGCATTTACTAAATCTTAGAGAAAGTGCTCTTTAAACTGGGGTACTTTAAACTACTATTTTCTTCTTTTATCTGGACCTCAAGTGTACAGAAGTGATGATGGCAACATTATTGTCATATTCCCTGTTTCATTGGGAAATTTTTCAGTATGTCATCAGTAAATATAACATTTGCTGTAGGTCTCTTGTTGCTAATCTAAGGAAATTCTTTTCTTAGTTTGAGGGTTTTGTTTATTTGTTTAAATGGTGAGCTATATACAAAAAGGATATTACTTCATGACCCATGTTGGTTTTATACCAGTAATGTAAGGTCAGCTTAACTTTAGAAAATCAGTGTAACTTCACAGAAGTGGTATAAACCTAACATAAGCATAAAATGTTATCCTTCTTATATATTGTTGCATATGGCTTACTAAAGGTTTTTTAAGAGTTTTTAAGTATTGAGGATTTTTACATCATAAGTGAGATTCAACAGAATAGGGTAGTTTTCCTTTTCACTGTAATTATCCAGATTGAAAAAGTCTGATAATACCAAGGTTTGGCTAGCCTTATACAATGAGCTAATATAATGCTATATATATTTTGCTTTTTTCTACTTCATTTTCTGTCCTGACAGATTAGTGTTTTCTTCATTCTATTTTCTTTGGGTTTGTTATTTTTCTAACTTTTTGAGATGGGTGCACAGCTCTCTGTTTTCTTTTCTTTCTCTTTTCTAATATATGCATTTAAGGCTGTATGTTTCTAAGTACTTCTGTAGCTGGATCTCACAGATTGTCTCATACAAAATATTTTCTGATTTGCATTATGATTACTTGCTTGACCCATGTATTATTAATTTCTGAACATATGGAGGTTTTTGATTACCTTTTTGTTACTCATTCCTAACATGATTACTTTGATTTTTTGAGGGTGTTTTGTTTTGTTTTTGAGATGAAATCTCACTGTGTCACCTAGGCTGGAGTACAGCACGATCTTGGCTCACTGCAACCTCTGCCTCCTGCGTTCAAGCGGTTCTTCTGCCTCAGCCTCCTGATAGCTGTGTTTACAGGAGTATACCACCATGCCCAGCTAATTTTTATATTTTTAATCAAGACAGGGTTTCACTATGTTGGCCAGGCTGGTCTCAAACTTCTGACCTCAGGTGATCTGCCTGCCTCAGCCTCCCAAAGTGCTGGGATTACAGGTGTGAGCCACCACACCTGGCCCCTAACATGGTTATTTGGATACCAAAACATTGCACTGTATTGTTTCATGCCTTTAAAACATGTAGAGGTTTACTTTATGGTCTAGTTTACAGTCAGTTTTTTTTGTTGTTTTTTTTTTTAAGACAGGGTTTCACCATGTTGGTCAGGGTGGTCTTGAACTCCCAACCTCAGGTGATCTACCCACCTTGGCCTCCAAAGTGCTTGGATTACAGGCGTGAGCCACCGCGCCCAGCCCTACAGTCAGTTTTTATAAATATTTCCTCTGGGTTTGAAAATATTCTGTATTGATATAAAAATTAGCCCGGCATGGTGGTGCGCACCTGTAGTCACAGCTTAAACAGTTTAAAACAGCCCTCAGTCTCCCTTTTCCCTTGCTTTTTGTTATTGTAGTGGTGATTATTTCTTATATTCCATGTTTCCCTCTTTGTGTTATCCAGGCTGGTTTTTGGGGAGGGAGCAGGAGTGCCAATTCATAATATCTGGGCAGGAGAATCTTTCTTTTTCTAAAGATTGAGAAGTGAAAATAATGAAATTCTTAATATTTTAAACAATATTCTAGAAAAAGAAGTTTTTCAGTTAGCATGTGCATTGTTCAGAGTTTAAATGTTGGTATGTAAAAACCCAAGTCTATCAGATGGATTCTTTTGAATAATTTTTGATCGCTTAAAAAGGATCCCTCTTGGGTTCTATGTTAGACAATGTAGCAATTCAGGAAGAAGTTAAAGTGTGTAGACTCTGTACCTCAGGAATTTACAAACTGGGGCAAGAGGCTAAGATTTGTGAAACAATTAGAAAGTAAAAACATCCATGCTTGGCATGGTGGCTCAGGCATGTAATCCCAGCATTTTGGAAGGCTGAAGTGGGAGGATCATTTGAGCCCAGGAGTTCAAGACCAGCCTGAGCAACATGGAGAAACTCTGTCTCTACAAAACACATAAAAATTAGCCGGGCATGGTGGCACATGCCTGTAGTCCCGGCTACTTGGACAGCTGAAGTGGGAGGATCGCTTGAAGCCTGGGAGGCAGAAGTTGCAGTGAGCCAAGATCATGTCGTGCACTCCAGCCTAGGGGCCAGAGCGAGACCCCATCTCTTAAAAAAAAAAAAAAAAAAAAAAAAAAAGTCTGGTGTATTAATTAAGAGTTAAATATTGCAGAATAGAATCTTCCTCAGAGTTTAGAAGAAAGATCATTGGGGGTTAGAGGCCTCAGAAATGGGCTCATATGAGAAGTAGGGCTGGCCCTGAAACACTGGATAAGATTTTGATAGCTTGGAAGAGGAGGAAAAAACATCATTTAAGATAGAAGGAACATGATAAAGGCAGAGAGTTTATGTCTGACAACTCTAAAAATGATAATGAAAGTTTAATATATAATACAGGCCTTTTAAAAACCAGGATTAGGTGTGTCTGTGGTACCTTGGACCTTTTGACCTTTTGATGTTGATATTTATATACAAACGAATAGATGATAATAGTAGTTGATGTTTACTGAATACTTATTCTCTATCAGGGTCTATTCTAAGTGTTGTAAGTTTAATCATTTAATTATAACAGCTTAGTATATAAATAGAATCATTATTCTTTCTCTTCTAGATGAGGAAAATTAAGGCACAAAAAGATTATAAACAAACTTGCCCAGAGTAATTAGTTAAGTGTAGAGCCAGGATTCACACCCAGGCTGCTTGGCTCCGTAATTTACATTCCTATTTCCTATCTAAAATGTGATTGTAATTTTTATGATATATTTCAATTTATGAACCATTCTCAAAAAACATAGGCTTTGTGATATCTATTGGCTGGCTCATATTTTTGAAACATATTTAATTTTTTTTTTAAAGACCAAACTGGAAATCCAGAAGGCCCTTGCAGAAGATTCTACTGTATATGAATATGACAGTATTTATGATGAAATGCAGAAAAAAAAGGAGGAAAATAATCCCAAATTGCTTTTGGGGAAAGACCGAAAGGTTTGTAAGCTGAAATAAACTTTCTTTGGCCTTGACCTACATTTTGTGTCTTAATCTTATTTTAACATGAGAATAATCTGAGAAAAAGCTTTTAGGTTTGTGAAGTGTGAAGAGTCCCTAGTTCCAGATATTATAGATTTGATCTTAGAACTCAAGAAGCACTACGTATATTATCCTAATAGGCCAAGTGAATTATCTGACAGTTTTGTTTTTTGCTTTGAAACCTTTGCATATAGTTTTTTGAAAATTTTTTCTTAGAAATTCTAATGTGTCAAATTTGTACTGCTCCTGCCCTGTGTATGTTTATTCGTGTTTTATTATCCTCTCATTTTTTATTTCTTCCTAGCTGGTAACTGAATCATCTGCCCGCACCTATATGATTTTATTTTCAGTGAGAAAAAAATTTGGGAGTGGGAAAAATTGAAATAAGTTCAGGTTTTCTTTCTATCACCTCTTGTTCTTTCACAAGCATAGGCTGATTTTTAAGGGTATTTGCATCTGACAGTTACAGTAGAGTAATGGTACAACATTATATTAAAGCTACTATTTTAAATCATATTTCTACTAAATGTGAAAAACTAATAGGAACTTTTCTGATTTTTTTAAATTAAGAAAATACCAGAAAAAAGAGTGAGAAAAAAATTTATGTTTAGTTTGATGTTTTTAAAAAAGTTAAATTGCATTATAAATAATTTCTTCTTTGCTACACCTAAATTTTTATTGAAAACAATTTCAATATTAATCTTGCTAGTAAGTTTATATTGAACGTAAGGAAGACAATCTTATTTGGGCTGATCATCTCTATCTTAGGAATTCATTATAAAATTATAAGAGTAATAACAATTACTATTTTTTTTTACTCTTTTTCTAAATCTTTTTTATTTCCTTAGCCCAAGTATATTCACAACTTGCTAAAAGCAGTTGAGATCAGAAAAAAGGAACAAGAAAAAAGAATGGAAAAGAAAATACAGAGAGAACGAGAAATGGAAAAGGGAGAGTTTGATGATAAAGAGGCATTTGTAACATCTGCATATAAGAAAAAACTGCAAGAGAGGGCTGAAGAAGAAGAAAGAGAAAAGAGGGCTGCTGCACTGGAAGGTAAAATGAAAGGGGGGGAAAGGTACAAGGAGACAATTGTGGAATCTCTACCCTGTGGTTAGCTGTTTGCTCTGTCCCTGAACTTTTGGGTTGTAAGTTTGTGATCATAATTTATGTATAGGAATTCAAGACTCAAAATATATGGTATTATATAGTAATATAAAACAGAGAGGGAAGTTTAACTAAAAACACAGTTGATCTCTTCAGTAACTATTATTTCTACTAGACTTTTCCCTTAGTTCTCATTTTGTGGCTTTTGCCTTACAACATGATTTGAAATGTAAAAACATTTATTACAAAGTATAACACCATAGTATTTGTCAGAAACAATATAAATGTAATTTTAAACCCTAGTTATATTTTTCTGGGATGAGAAAATAATAGAGTAGCACCGCTCAAGAAGCATCAACGGGGCAATTAGAAAAAGAATAACATTAATTGAAGAAAGAATAAAAATGGATGAATTAAGAATATCTTAATGTGTTAGTGCTTTCTACTCATGATTATTTCTCAAGATTTAAGTAGAGTATGTATTTATAAAATCGTTTTTTTTTTTTTTTTTGAGACTGAGTCTTTGTCACCCAGGCTGGAGTGCAGTGGCTCAGCCATGGCTCACTGTGGCCTTGACCTCCCAGGCTCCAATGATCCTCCCACCTCAGCTTCTTGAGTAGCTGGGATTGCAGGAACATACCACCATGCCCGGTTAATTTTTGTATTTTTTGTGGAGACGGAATCTCACTATGTTGTCAGGACTGGTCTTGAACTCTGGGCTCAAGCAGTCCTCCTGCCTCAGCCTCCCAAAGTGCTAGCATTGCAGGTGTGAGCCACCATGTTCTACAACAAATACTTTGACAAACTCTCATCAGATTTGTTTTTTTTTTTTTTTTTTTTTTTTTTTTTTTTTTTTTTGGAATTTTTTGAGACAGAGTCTCACTCTGTTGCCCGGGCTGGAGTGCAGTTGTGCGATCGTGGCTTGCTACAACTTCTCCCTTCCAGGTTCAAGTGATTCTAATGCCTCAGCCTCCCAAGTAGCTGGGATTATAGGTGTATACTACCAGACCCAGATAATTTTTATATTTTTAGTAGAGATGGAATTTCACCTTGTTGGCTAGGTTGGTATCCAACTCCTGGCCTTAGGTGATCTGCCCACCTCAGCCTCCCAAAATTCTGGGATTATAGGCATGAGCCGCTGTACTTGGTCTCTTCAGTTTTTAAGTAGAGGAAAACCAAGTCTATAACATTCTGTCTAAGCTTATACTATGTGTTTAGAGTGCCAGTCAGCAAACTTTCCGTAAAGGACCAGATAGTATTTTAATATTCATATTTTAAGACTTTATAAATTCATATTTATAAATGCCAGATATTATTTATACTTTAAGGCTTTTTAGGCGGGGCAGGAGGGTAGTCTTGCTATTGTTGCCCAGGCTAGAGTGCAGTGCTGTCATCTCAGTTCACTGCAACCTCTGCCTCCCAGATTCAAGCATTCTCCTGCCTCAGCCTCCCTAGTAGCTGGGATTGCAGGCACCTGCCACCACACCTGGCTAATTTTTGTATTTTTAGTAGAGACGGAGTTTCACCATGTTGGCCAGGCTGGTCTTGATCTCCTGGCCTCAGGTGATCCGCCTGCCTCTACCTCCCAGAATGCTGGGATTACAGACTTGAGCCATGGCACCTGGCCAGGGCTTTTTGTATATATGATCTCTGTCACAGTTACTCAGCTGTGCCTTTGTAGTATAAAAGCAGCTTTGGACAATACATAAACAAATGAACAAGGCTTTGTTTCCATAAAAATTTACTTCTAAAAACAGGCAACAGGCCAAATTTGGCTTGCAGGATATAGTTTGCCAATTCCTGATCCAGAGAATAGTTTATAGACTGCATGTTATATACTCTGCATCTATAAAATGAAACTGCACTGTGGCTTGATAAATATATTCTAATTTTTACTTTCTCTCTCTTAGCATGTTTAGATGTAACCAAGCAGAAAGATCTCAGTGGATTTTATAGGCACCTATTAAATCAAGCAGTTGGTGAAGAGGAAATACCTAAATGCAGCTTTCGTGA
The DNA here is from genome assembly GCA_004027715.1 of Plecturocebus donacophilus. Lineage (NCBI taxonomy): Eukaryota > Metazoa > Chordata > Mammalia > Primates > Pitheciidae > Plecturocebus > Plecturocebus donacophilus. The sequence goes on along the minus strand of PVKP010028657.1, from coordinate 3,437 downwards.
AGCCAGGTGAGGAGACATGGTATATGAAATATTTTGAAGAAAGATACTGTTAATAATCTGTGGGGTCATTTTAACCCTCTGAAAGATGGAAGATTAAAGCATTGCATATTGTATTGTCAGCCAGCATTACCTAATTAAATGAATGGCTAGAAATTTGCAGTTTCTTGATTTTAAAACCTACAGATTTAGTTTAACACCATGTTTATTCTGCAGTTCACAGAAATTGTTACATTAAAACACAGTGATTGAGTTTAATATTATTTTAAAACCAAAAACAGACTTTTAACATATAAAGTTTCTGAATTTTTAAGTGACTTAGGAGTCTTCTCAAGGGAGAGCAAAATCTTCAAGGGAGAGCAAAATCAAACTGTGTTTTCTTCCGAGACAGAGTCTTAAGTCTGTTGCCTGGTGGATGGAGTGAGTATAGTGGTTCAATCATAGCTCACTGCAACCTTTACCTCATGGGCTCAAGTGATCCTCCCACTTCAGCCTCCCAAGTAGCTGGGACTACAGGCACATGCCACCATGCCCAGCCAATTTTCTTTTTGTTTGTTTGTTTGTTTGTTTTGGTGAGATGGAGCCTCACTCTGTTGCCCAGGCTGGAGTGCAATGGGGTGATTTCGCTCACTGCAACCTCTGCCTCCCAGGTTCAAGCAATTCTCCTACCTCAGTCTTCTGAGTAACTGGGACTACAGCCACGTGCCACTACACCCAGCTAATATTTGCATTTTTAGTAGAGATGGGGTTTCAGCATGTTGACCAGACTGGTGAATTCCTGACCTCAGGTGATCCGCCCACCTCTGCCTCCCATAGTGCTGGGATTACAGGCATAAGCCACCTCGCCCAGCCTCTTTTTGTATTTTTATTGTAGAGATGGGGCTTCATGTTGCCCAGGCTGGTCTCAGCCTCCCAAAGTGCTGGGATTACAGGTATGAACCACTGTACCTAGCCACTTTTTTTTTTAAACTAAAAATATAGGTATTCCTCATGATCCTTAAAATGATTGGTGCCTAGTACCTTAACATGATTGCTATCAGAATTAAGAAGAAATTTGGAAAGAATTAGGTGTCTACAGTGTAAATCTTATATGCATGTTCAGATAGTATATAAAAAGGAAAGTGGTTTATTTTCATAAATAGGACCCAGCATTCATAAAATGTAAGACTTACATATCAAGGGCTAGAACTGCACTTTTCAATATGTAGCCACTAGTCATGTGTAGCTACTTAAATTAGTTTAAAGTAAATAAAATAAAAAATTTTGATCACAGTGGCCACATTTCAAATACTCAGTTGCCATATTTGGTTGGTGGTTGCCATACTGGACATCTCAGATACAAACATTACTATTTCTTGAGGCATTTCTATTAGTGCTGGTCTAGAAGGTAAATGATTAGAGGATTTTTGAATAAAGTTATAAGGTATTATAGGAATGGTGAGATGATTATGTCATAAGTATGTAGCTGAAGGTAAAAGAGTCTGTCCTAAGCAAAAAAAAAAAAAAAATTTAACAAATGTTCTGAGTAGATCTCAGTCTGTGTTGCTAAGGAAGGAAAGAGGTAGGAGAATAGAATTAAGGTGAAGAGAGGAAGTTAAGTTTATGCCCCATTCCGTCCCTACACTGCTAGGTTTTGATTACAAAATTGGTGAGAAGTTTGAACCTAAGAAACTGTATTTGAAGATTCAGGTTTTGAATGGAAACTATAATACACTATGGCTTTGTATTTGAGTTTCATCTGGAATGTTTATGAGGCTGTCATGAAACTCTGTAATGTTGTTGACATAGTTGTACTTCTCAGAGTCGAATAATCGAATTCCTAACTGTTAGTGGGTCCTTTAGCCAAGATAGTTCTACCAGTAATTACTGGAGAACCGAAGTTGTTGTGCCATTAATGTGATTAGTGAATGATTAGTAAGAATCACTGAATTATTCTTATTTACATTATACTCACTGTGTGAGTAGTATAAATAAAGTTAACTGTAATTGCCAGATGGAACCATGTAGATAATATAATTTTAGTGTTGTTGATTCTAATGGACAAATTAATATATTTCCATTTTGTTGTGTTAGGTGCCAAGGAGTGTATCAGGATACTAGTGCCTTTTTCATCATGAGAGAGAGTAAATATTTAGGATTATACTTGCCACTATTTTGCTGTGCAAAGATTATCTTCACGTATTTCTAGGACTATTTTTATAATTTTTTTTTTAAAAGAAAGAGGCCGGGTGTGGGCTCACTCCTGTAATCCCAGCACTTTGGGAGGCTGAGATGGGTGGATCACCTGAGGTCAAGAGTCTGAGACCAGCCTGGCCAACATGGCAAAATCCAGTCTCTAAAAATACGAAAGTTAGCCGGGCGTGATGGTGCAGGCCTATAATCCCAGCTACTCAGGAGGTTAAGGTGGGAGGATTACTTGAGCCTAGGGAGGCAAAGGTTACAGTGAACCAAGATTGTGCCGCTGCACTCCAGCCTGGGTGACAGAGTGAGACCCTGTCTCTAAATAAATAAGTAAGTAAGGAAACAAAAATCCAAGAGTTACAACTTAACCTTCATGTTGGGAAAATAGAACTTAGATCCAAAACATATCTTACTTTTCCCAGTTATTCTTTGTCTTAGGCTTACCAAAAAAGTAAAGACCTGTACAGACCCTTGCCTGTAGGTTCTAGTAGACAAGAGCTAATTTTTTCTTTTCACTTCTACGAATATTGAAAATATTTGGAATGGTTCGAATTTGAAAATACTAGTTTGCATAGACATCAGCACCTTTTTGCATTTGTATGATCAGACAGTATATATCACTATAGGTGTATTGATTTAAGTATTGAGAAAAATTATATGAACCCTTTATCTGCTTATTTAAACTGATAATGTGGCTTTTTTCCTGCCCTTTTTTTTCCCCTTAAGATCTGGTATAAAGGAAGAGAAATCAAGGGGTTACTCTGATGAAGTAAGTTCAGAAAACAGAATACCACAAGAGAAATACATTCTTCAAGCTGATGTGAAAGTAGAGGAAAACCCAGATGCAGACAGTGACTTTGATGCTAAGAGCAGCGAGGATGATGAAAAAGAAGAAACTAGAGTGAATTGCAGAAGAAAAACGGTCATAGAGACCTCTGAGAATGACTCCAAGCACCACAGGAATCAAAACCACTCTCGGTCGCCTAGTGAAGAAAGAGGGCACGGTACCAGACACCACACAAAAGGATCACGAACATCGAGAGGACATGAGAAAAGAGAAGATCAGCACCAACATAAGCAATCCAGAGACGAGGAGAACCATTACACTGACCGTGATTACCAGAAAGAAAGAGATTCTCATAGGCACAGAGATGCCAGTCATAGAGATTCCCATTGGAAGAGACATGAACAGGAAGATAAACCAAGGACGAGGGACCAAAGAGAAAGAAGAGACAGAGAATGGAAAAGGGAGAAAGACA
>PVKP010028656.1:0-29871 GCA_004027715.1 Plecturocebus donacophilus | reverse complement strand
AGAGGCCTGATCTTGGCTCATTGCAGCTTCCACCTCTCATGTTCAAGTGATTATTCTGCTTCAACCTCCCAAGTAGCTAGAACCACAGGCATATGTCACCACACCCAGCTAATTTTTGTATTTTCAGTAGAGACGGTGTTTCACCATGTTAGCCAGCCTGGTCTTGAACTCCTGATCTTGGGTGATCTGCCCACCTCGGCCTTCCAAAGTGCTGGGATTAAAGACGTTGAGCCACCACGCTTGGCCAGGTCTCATATATTTGAATGAGCATTTGACTGCTGGTAAGAGTGCCCATTTGTCTAGACCCCTCCCTGGTAGGCCTGAGGCTCTGGGGACCCTCAGAGAGAAGCAGGCTGCCGGCCCTCTGCTGCAGCTGCCAAAGGGGCCACTAGTGTGATCATCAATCCACAGAAAGGGCCTCCTGGGCAGTGCTGTGACTCACAGGTCCACCACCTCAAGCAGGGGCCTCTCCCTCTCTTTACCTGTCACTGCTAGATGACCTCACTGCCCCTGCTTTTGGGCCTCCTTGCCTTTCTTCTAACCGCCTCCGGGGTTTGGACTTGGCTTTTGGCGTTCCTTCTGACTTGGGTCCACCTTCATCTGAGAGGCCTGGATTGAGAATCATAGGTCAAAGGGTCACTACCACAGGGCTGCCAGGGAGACAAAAAATAGCCTTATTTTTTCTTGGTTGGGAACTGGTACATTGTTGTGCTAGAGTCAGGAAGAAAGATGATTGAACATATATTTTCAAATTATTGGTTTTCTTGTTGGTAGAAGGTTTTTCCTTTCTGATTACAAAGTATACACACATTGCAAAAAAAATTAGAGACTCAAAGAGCCTAATGAGGAGAGATGATCTACAGTCCTACTGCTGGTAGCCCTGTAATTCTCCAATACAGCGGTTCCGTTTTTCAAAAGCTGAGTGGTTTGTAAACAGTGGTGGGGAGATCAAGCTTTGATATGGAAGACTGTGTTAAAAATAGCAATACATTATTTTAAAAACAGTGGAAGGCACCAACTTCAAAAACCAATGAATTTTGTTAGTGTCAAGGCCTGCCCTGTCAAGTGGCCCGGATCCTTTCCTCCAGTTGTTCAGGAAATATTACTGCAGGGCAGGGATGTGCTCAGGCCAACTGTCCTTTCAGTTTTATGTCATGCAGATCCCAATCTAAGTTTTCAAACCACTTTTTACTGGTTTAATATGTCAGTTCCATTTTTTCTTATTTTGTTTCCACAAATCTGAACAGAAAGGTTTCTAACAGTCTAACCTTTTCACATTTTCACACTTATCAGGGGCCATATGTTTCTCTGGTATGGCCTCTCATCTTTTTTTTTTTTTTAAAGACAAGGTGTCACTCTGTCGCCCAGGCTGGAGTGCAGTGGTATGATCATGGCTCCCTATAGCCTTTATCTCCAGGACTCAATTGATTCTCTTGCCTCAGTTTCTTGAGTAGCTAGCTGGGACTACAGGTGCATGCCACAATGCCTAGTTAATTTTTAAATATTTTTTGTAGAGATGGGGTTTCACCATGTTACCCAGGCTGGTCTTGAACTCCTGAGCTCAAGTGATCTGCCTGCCTCAGCCTCTCCCAAAATGCTGGGATAACAGGTGTGAGCCCATGCCATCTTTATACTGAGAGAAAAGAGCTCAACAAATATCTTGCAACAATCTATTCTGTCCACAGACCTGCCCCCACTGTCTAGGGCTGGGAGAATTAATAAAGGAACTGAACACACATGTGTAAAAACATTTCCACTTGGGGATATACCAACATAGAATGTTGCCTGACAACTGTGGGATATAAATCCTTCGAGACACCTTTGTAGGAAATCATACATATATTGGTACTTTGATTTTTTAAATTATCAGACTAGACATAGTGTTTTATAAACTGCCCATTTCCTCCCTTCACATGGTTTGGGCAGCTTTTCACACCAATAAATACAGATCAACAACAACACTGTTGCTGGCTACAGTATAGTGTATTCCTTGGTATAGATTATTAGAACTTATAAATCCCTTCTTAAAAGAAAAGTTTCCTTTTAAACTCACTGGTTTTGAGGACAATTCATATACAAAGATAAAACCAGCTGGTCTGTTCAAAGACAGTGGAAACCAGGATTGAAAACCATTACCCAGTAGTTCCCTGCGAGTCCTGCTTGCTATTTCTTTGATCTCCATGCGAGACAGGGACAAGGAGTGCGTGACAGGAATGGCAGCGAGGCCCACATTGATGGGAGTGGGTGGGGTGATGACCTTGGAGACTAAGGGCGACTTTAGAGGTCGCTCGATGCTTCTGCCCACGAGGTTTCTAAGTGGAATCTTGTACAGATTTTTTGATTGAATTTCACCTGAAATGTGATTTCAAAAAGAACATCAGAACTTTAACAAAAGTTCATATTATCTACAAGAGAATAATTTCTTGTTCCTTAGCATAGCATGAAGGAAGACTTTATGTCACACACTGATCTCTAATGTCCCACTGGGAGGGCTGGTGGGGAGCACTTATTTGCGGGTGTGTGATAGCTTTGTGTTTTCTAAGAGCATTTTCATGTGTAAGTTAGGTAAAATGCGCTCATGACTGCACAGGAGAAAACACTAGACAAGAAAAGCAAAAAGCTGCCCTGCTTGGGGAATTCTGTGCTTTATCTTAACTGTGCAATAAAGACAAATGATGTGGTAAGAATTTATGAAAAGTCCTGTGTTCAAAGAGATGAGGTAACCACAGCAGAGGCCTCTGGGGTTCGCAAGCAAAGCCAGATAGTGAAAGACTGCATGTACTAAGGAATGTCTGGGCTTGATGACTTTATTCTTTTAGCTGTCAAAACCCACTACTGTTAACAGCCCTGAAGGAAAAATAACTGCTGTTGCAAATTGGAAACTCTATAGCCTTTAACTCCCTCCTCCCCACTGACTTTTTTGTTGTTGTTGAGACAAGGTCTTGTTCTGTGGCCTAGGCTGGAGTGCAATGATGCAATCACGACTCCCTGCAACCTTGACCTCCCAGGCTCAAGTGATCCTACCACCTCAGCCTCCTGAGTAGCTGGGACCACAGATGCATGCCACCACAGCCAGCTAATTTAATTTTAGAGGTGCAATCACGGCTCAATGCAGCTTTGACCTCTGGTGCTCAGGTGATCCTCCCACCTCAGCCTCCCAAGTAGCTGAAACTACAGGTACATACTACCAGACCCAGCTAGTTCTTCAATTTTTTTAGAGACAGGGTTTTGCCATGTTGCCTACCTGGTCTTGAACTCCTTGTCTCAAGTGATCCATCTGCCTCAGCCCGCCAAAGTGCTGAGATTACAAGTATGAGCCATGGTGCCTAGCCTAATTTTCTTTTCTTTTCTTTTTCTTTTGCAATGGAGTTTTGTTGTTGTTATCACAGGTTTCTAAAGAACCCAACCAATGCATTCAGATTGCAACATTTCTTTTTTTAATGGCTTTAAATAACTTTTTAAAGCAGTAATCACATGTAATATTAGACAATGAACTACAGAAATTAGAGTAGATTAAAAATATTAATAAAACTTGGACTTCACCTTCCCCCAGGGAAGAAGGAAATACTGGAGTATCTCGGCCTGGGGGTGTCTGAGGAGAATTGTGGGCACTGGCCCCCTTCGAGCTGCTTCCAGACGAGACCTCATTCACTGCTGCAGTTGCTGTGAAGTATATATCCGACTAGAAAGAAAGAGAAAGCATTACTGGACTGCTAGTGTTCTGGGCCTTGCATCCACTGCCATCACTGCAAACCTTCCAACTGGTCCCATCCTTGAAGTATGCGGCACACTACAGGATGCCGGGGAAGGGATGGAGGGAGCCTTCCAGAGGAAAGCCCAGCGTGGCTAGTTATAGTTACACTCTTCCTGAGTATTCCACCCCCCACCACTTTTACTCATCTATTTGTTGATTCACAATAGAAACTAGTCAGTGTTCCACCACACATATTCTACAATCACAAACACAGCAAACACTTCCCTAACAGGAATTTCAGGCACCTGGAGTGTTAGAACTGGAAAGATCTTAGGGATTCAGTTAGGCCCATTTGGCAGATAGGGAAATGGATTATTCATTCACTGATTCAGCAGATACTCATGCACACCCACAATGCGCTGGCACTGGTGCTAACAGCAGTAGTGTGCTGGATGTGACTTATGAGATCCAATTTTCAGGAATTTTGCCAACTGGCTATTAAACACACATGATTAAAAATTAAATTATACAAACCTAAATCACCAAAGGCCCTAAATATCCAAATTCAACCATTCCTAATTATTTGATTGCACTTACTATTACATCTGCTCTGGAGTTACTGACACCAACAGTGTCTGTGTAGGGCTTGGGGGAGAGATACTGCACCATGGGGGATAATGTACATCTCCCCAACAACACCTGCAGTGGCATCACACTAGAAGCTTGAAATCAATCATGGAGGGACTATTTACACCATGGAAACCAGTGAATACTATCAGTTCGACTTTGATTTGTTGTTTTGTTGATTGTCTAGACTTACAGTGATGGAGAAAATATTAGTAATGAACATGGAATGTGGAAGTGTGTTTAGTCTGGTACAGAAGCTGAAAGAAGTTTCGGTTTAATGACTGTGAGTTGTATGAGGGTGAAAAATAGTTTTATAGCAGATCACATATCAGACTAAATGACAACAAACATTGGAAGAAAATGAGTGGATTGAGATATAACTCCAAGGATAAAATTATGGTTGAACTGCAACTGTAGGTTGGCTATGGATACAAGAGTTCAGCAAATATTAACAAAAGCATTTTTTTTTTTTAAGATGGGGTTTCACCATGATGGCCAGACTGGTCTTGAACTCCTAACCTCAGGTGATCCACCCACCTCGGCCTCCCAAAGTGCTAGGATTACAGACGTGAGCCACCACGCCCGGCCAACAAAAGCATTTTGTAAGAACCAATTGGCTAAGTGGATTTTTATGATAAACAACATTGTATATTATTTGTAAATTGTAAGCTATTTATAATCAACTAATGTACACATATATAATACACACATGCACATATGTACACACATATCATACACACATGTACACATGTGCACATACACACGTTTTCCAGAGCACTGGTGGACCGGAGCACTGAGCACACCACTGGTGCTATGATGGGAAGTAAGACAGCACGGCCCCTTCTCTCACAGAACCATCAGTGCAGCAGCAAAGACAAATAAGTAAGCACTCACTCACCACTAAATGTGATGGATGTCAGGACCAAGGAAGGGAACAGGGGACACAGCAGGGGAGCCAGTCCAGCTGGTAGGGCTGGGGAGGACTTTGTGGGGCTGACTCAGGGGAGGGGACTAGAACAAGAACCCCACATTATGTGCCAGTGACAAAAGACATCTTAGAAGGCATCTTTGTTCCTGCATCCCTCCGTTTTGCTCTGGCTCTGAGTTATAAGGCACAGATTAGTCAATTAGTCATGTTTCATAGGATATGAATTCAAATTGTGGGCAGAGGGTGGAAAAGGAAGAAAGACTGCAAACTCTGACTTTTCTAGACTCGGACTGTCCTTCGGGGCCGCAGTGACATGAATAACTGACCCAGTCTCTGATTGGGGATATCTCTTTTCAACTAAGTACTTCCCAGCTGCCACCAGCACCAAATGACTATTAACAAAACTGAGGAATGTTTTGAAAGCCCACGGAAATCACGTATGAAAACCCAACAAATCAGCCTGGTTTCAGGCTTTCCATCTCATTCTGGCATTTTGACACACGTCATCGTCAACCTAACTTGACAAGAGGTGGCTTCTGTGCTCACCTGAAATCCCACAGTGCTGGGCACCCCCCAAACCACTCAGAGATAAAATCCCAGTCCTACTCACCCTGGAGGCCACCAGCTGCAGCTGCGGCACGACTGCTGTGTGGACCAGGTTCCCATTTACCACCAGGCGGATCTCCATGGAGTCGGTGGTGAAGGCCAGGAGATACGGGAAAGCACAGACTGCAAGGGAATGGGAATGTCACCTCCCAGCTGCTGGCTTGGTAGCTGCGGATGGGCTGTGATTGTATCACAGTCACGTTCATGCTCACTCCTCTAGAAACTTCCATCTCTCTCATTTCTCTGGCAGCTTCTCTCCCTCCTTCACATGTGCACGTTGCCTTGATCCTAAGATAGCCTTCGCTCCCAAGACAGCCTCTCCTCAGTTGCCACACTGTGCCTTCCAGGAGGTATGCACTGTCACCAAGCTTGTTGCTGTTTTCCCCTATGGAAACCCCATTGCCTGATCTTCCAGCAAGGCAGCTCACTTGCCAAAGCCCTGTGAGGAGTCCCTTTTGTTGTCCAGATGCCAGCCTGACATTCTCTCTGCAAGCCCAGGCCATCCTGCCTGGGACCCTTCCCTTTGGTTGCTCTTCAAGCCCCAGCCCTGGTATCCCTCAGTGCTCCTTGCTCCTCCGCTGTGCTCCTCCTGTTGTGTATCTGAGCAAGGGCTGCATCTTATTCCTTACTGGCCCTCACAGTGTCCCTCGGGATTAATGGGTTTGCTGAGTTATTTGTTAAGGACCAGCCCCTGTGCTTGAAATGACTTGTATGACACACTGGCTTCCAGGCACTATGCTCACCCCAGCTGCCACACCTCTGTCTTTCTTCCTGGCACTCTGTGTTTTCCCTCCTCTGCACTCTCTCCACCGATGAGCTCATCTGCTCTCCTGGCTTTCTTCGTGACTCTGTCTACCACATCTGTGCCTCTAGCCATGATTTACAAGCCCCTTCAGCAAGGTGGTTCAAAACCTCCCTCTCCTATCTACTAGATCGAATCTGTCATCAAGCCTGACTGGTTCTCCCAGGATCTTAGGTCGGTCCCTCCTCCCAAAATGCTGTCCTTTGGACCTATTAACACATAGTTTTATTGTGAGGACAAAAGAATGAACTAGAACATTCTTGGCGCTAATCTGACTCTCAAAAGGCAGTGCCCAGTTGTGGATCTTGAATCACAAACACAAAGCATCGCAGCTCATGTCCTGACGTTTTAGTGGCAGTAAGCTACCTGAGTTTCTAAGAAACACATACTGGTGGCGCTGAAAGCACTGTGCTTCTCCCCCAGGTCCGTCAGCATTTTGAGGCTGGAGATCTTACTCTTGAATTTCAAGAAAAGGAAAGTGAGGCCCAGAAATGAACTGAGGTACTGAATGATAACCAAGTACTGAAAAATGACACTTAATTGCTGTCAAATGCATACGTGCTTAGAGGCACTGAGAAAAACAAAGAGGAACAGTAGAAGGCAATAGTCCCAAAAGGGAAACAAAAATTTAAAAAATGAAAAAGAAAAAGAACACTCTGAATACTAATCATACATACATAATTTATGGCAATTTTGCAGTAAGCCAGTTCTCTGCTTATATAGGATTGAACAGTTCAGATGTATCTATGAAGGGGGAAAGCGTTACGATAAAGATTTTTCTTACCAATTGCATAGGGAGCCTGGTTCCAACAGAACTGGAAATCTGACGCAGAGGGTTGAACCAAAAAAGAGCCACCATTAAAGGGGCAAACCTTTTTATAGATGCAACTATCTGCAATGAAAACAACAGCAACTTATTTTTGTTAGAGATAACACTTAGATGACTGTAATTAATGAAAGACAGGCAACAAGAATAGTATCCTATCTGCTAGTTCTTTATAAACAGCCAGTATGAATACTGCCATGATGCTGGATACTTAAGGTCAAAGGCATTCTTAGCCAGAATAATATTACTACTACATGACATGTTGGGACATGACAGCTGACATGTTGGGAGAATTTACTATGTGCCAGGCACTGAGCTTTAAAGCCATTATCCCATTTAATCTGCAGAGCTTCACAAAGTAGATACTATTATTACACTCACTTTACAGATGAGAAAATTGAGGTTAGGAGAGGCGAAGTAGTTTGTTCAAAGTCTCACAAGTACCATGTGGGGGAGGCAGGGTTTGAACACAGGTCTGCATGACTGCAGAGCCTGTGTGCTTCATGCCTAAGTTCTACTGTCTTCCACACTTGTCAACACTCAAGAAGGGACACCTGATGGCAACCCTTGGGTAGAGGATGCCCTCCTGCAAGGCGGATCACACCTTGAGCCTCATTCAGGACAAGGCTGGTAGGAGCCAGATACTCCCCTAAACATTTTATTATTATTCCAGAAGACTTGAAGCCATATGCTTGAATCCCCTTGGTGAACCTGAACCAGTACTAGATTAAGACCGGGTTCATTAGATTACATTGTTCCTGGCCTGCCGCAAGCTCTAAACACAAGTCCATGTGGTTCAGACCCTCTTAGAGTGAGAAAGCCCATGAAGAAACAAACGCCCCATTTATTACAGAGGTCCATCACATTTTTAAAATAAAAAAAATTTTTTTGGAGACAGAATCTTGTTCTGTGATGCAGGCTGGAGTGCAGTGGCGCGATCACAGCTGACTGCAGCCTCCCCCTCCCAGGCTCCAGTGATCCTCCTACTTTAGACCCCCAGCAAGTAACTGAGACTACAGGTGCCACCACAATGCCCAGCTAATTTTTTCTTTTTCTTTTTTTTAAGTAGAGACAAGGTCTCACTATGTTGCCAAGGCTGGTTCCCAACTCCTGAGCTCAAGCAATCCTCTCGCCTCGGCCTCCCAAACCATCATGTTTTAGCTATGCATTTCTTTTTCAATGAAAGACAGACTGAATTATTATTATTTATTATTATTTTTTTCAGACGGAGTCTCACACTGTTGCCCAGGGAGTGCAATGGCACAATGTTGGCTTACTGCAACCTCCACCTCCCAGGTTCAAGTAATTCTCCTGCCTCAGCCTCCCAAGTACCTGGGATTATAAGCACCTGCCACCATGCCCAGCTAATTTTTTTGTATTTTAAGTAGAGATGGGGTTTCACTTTGTTGGCCAGGCTGCTCTCAAACTCCTGACCTCGTGATCTGCCCACCTCGGCCTCCCAAAGTGCTGGGATTATAGGCATGAGCCACAATGCCCAGCTACTATTTTATTTTTTAAAATTTTTGAGACGGAGTCTTGCTCTGTTGCCCAGGCTGGAGTGCAGTGGTGCGATCTCAGCTCACTGAAACATCCACCTCCCAGGTTCAGGTGATTCTCCTGCCTCAGCCTCCCAAGTAGCTGGAATTACAGATGCCTGATATCATGCCCAGCTAGTTTTTGCATTTTTAGTAGAGACGGAGTTTCTCCATTTGGTCAGGCAGGTCTTGAACTCCTGACCTCAAGTAATCCACCTGCCTCGGCCTTCCAAAGTGCTGGGATTGCGGGTGTGAGCCACCTCGCTCAGCCTGAATTTTTATTAACATCATAAAGAATGAAGGTTAATAAACATCTGAATGTTAATTATTGACACACAACAACAGGGATGACTCACAGACACACTGGGCAAAAAAAGAAAAGCTAGATATCTGAGTATATACTGCATAATTTCCTTTGTTTAAATGTTTAAAATTGTCTACAGAGGATAGAGGTAAAGATGGTAGTGTTACCTCTGAGAAGAGATAATGACATGTAAGACCAATATCTTGGGATTCTGCTAATGTATTTTAGTTCACCTGTGTCCCCACCTACATTTTAGAATCACATTTCTAATTTCCAAAAAAAAAGAAAGAAAACATGATATAATTAACAACCTGATGAATCTGTAGATAGTTTTGCTGCAATTGGGTCTTGGCTGCATTGGTATGTGTACCGTGGTAAAAATAACAAAACCAATTTTATTTTTTAATTATTAAAAATAACAGCTTTTCTGCAGGTACTTTCTCACTAAAAAAAAAGTAAAAAGATGAAAAGAAAAGGAAAGCAAAATAACAGCTTTTCTGAGATCATTTTTAGACCACAAAATTCATCCATTTAAAATGTACGAGTCAATGAATTTTCGTATATTTACAGAGTTGTCCAACATCACCATGATCTAATTTTAGAACTCTCATCACCCTAAACGCGAAATCTCACACCCCATTTCTTCCCCTAGCCCTGGTCAACCACTTCCTTACCGTGGATTTGCCTTTTCCGGACATTTCATATAAATGGCATCATACAATATGCGGCCTTTTGTGTCTGGCTTCTTGCACTGAGCACAATGTTTTTGAGGCTCATCCATGTGTCAGTGCATCATTCCTTTTTATGGCCAAATAATATTCCATTGTGTGGCTAGCCTATTTTTTTTTTTTAAAAAAGATGGGGTTTCACTATGTTGGTCAGGCTGGTCTTGAACTCCCGACCTCAGGTGATCCGCCCGCCTTGGCCTCCAAAGTGCTTGGAGGCATGAGCCACCACGCCCGGCCAGGATAGCCTATATTTTGTTGATCTATTTATCATTTGATAGGTATTTGGGTTGTTTCTGTTTTTAGCTATTGTGAATAAAGATGCCATGAACATTCCTGCACAAGAAATGAATATATGTGGACATATATTCATTTCTCTTGTACAGATTGCTGGGTTATATGTAAGTCACATAATTTTATTTTATTCAGAATGTTATTTACTGTTAAATACTTTATATCTATAGCTACATCTTTATGAGCTTCATTTTTTTTCTGTGTTTTGTTGTAGAATATTTGAGGAACAAAGAAGAACACAAAGAAGAAAAATTTTAAAATCATGCAACCCTATGTCCCAGAGAGAAATATGAATAACTTTTTTTTTTTTAAGACAGAGTCTTACTTTGTCACCCACGCTGGAGTGCAGTGCAGTGGCGTGATTACAGCTCACTGCAACCTCTGCCTCTCCGGTTCTGCCTCTTGGGTTCAAGCAAGTCTTCTGCTTCAGCCTCCTGAGTAGCTGGGACTACAGGTGTGCTCCACCATGCCTGGCTAATTTTTGTATTTTTGGTAGAGACAGGGTTTCACCATTTGGCCAGGTTGGTCTTGAACTCCTGACCTCAAGTGATCTACCCACCTTGACCTCCCAAAGCATTGGGATTACAGGTGTGAGCCACCACACCCGGCTGGTACTGATAGTATTTTGTTATTTCTCCTTCAAGTATTTTTATTATGAAATAAATAAGAGAAATATTATAAAGAAAAACAGAATTGAACTTTAAAATATAATTTGCTTTCTTCACTATATTGTATATTTTCTTCTATGCATTTTTCAAGAACATGAGTTTAACTCACTGTATGGCATTTCGGTATTTGAATATAACAAAACATCTTTACCAGTTTCCTCCTGTTTCCACTTAGTTTCCAAAGCTATCTGCTTTATAAATGATATTGTAACAATCAAGAACTCATTATTCACAGTTTGCTGATTATGTCTCAAAATAATTGCCTGTGAGTACACAGGCTGTGTCAATTTAAAATCACATCCTGCCAACTTCTTCCCCAGAAGGCTGTACCATTTAGACTTCTAGCAGTGTAGAGAGAGGGCACCTGAATCCATGACTCTGACAGTCTCTGTCAGTGTGAGTGACCAAATCATTTCCATGGTAATTTGGATATTAAAATTCTCAGTGAGGCACAGCTTTTCCCATGCTGTTAAAATAATTAGGAGGCCATTAGAATGAGGTGGTCCCAGTGCTGTGAGTTCCTACATAAGCAAACTGAAACCCAACTCAGGGTAAAAGGTCTTATTCTAGGAGCCAACCAGAAACTGTCAACTAACCTCTAAGCAGGGACTTTCCACTGGAATGATCCAAGTGAAGTTACTGCTCCACTTTAGCCAATCAAATATTTGCTTTGCTTTGCTTTTGCATTCACCCTATAAAAGCCTCCCTTTGTTCCCCTCATTGTTGCCTTATGAATAAATCACTGTTGTCTGGGCTTAGGGGCTCACGCCTGTAATCCTACTACTTTAGGAGTCCGAGGTGGGAAGATCACTTGAGGTCAGGAGTTTGAGACCAGCCTGGTCACCATGGTGAAACCCTATCTCTACTAAAAACACAAAAAATTAGCCTGGGGGTGACTATAATCCGAGCTATTTGGGAGGCTGAGGTGGGATAATTGCTTGAACCTGGGAGGCAGAGTTTGCAGTGAGCCAAGATAGCACCACTGCACTCTAGCCTGGGCTACAGAGTGAGACTCGGTCTCAAAATAAATAAATAAATAAATATAGATATATATCTATATCTATATCTATATCTATATATAAATCACTGTCTGCTCAAATAAAATCTTAAAAATTTTAAATGTGTCAAAATTTATTTTTTAACAATGCTTACTGGGTAACCAAATTTCTTTTTTTGTGAATTATCTGCTCACATCCTTTCCTCATATTTTAATGAGTGCTCGTGCCTTTATCTTTTTGATATGTAAAATCTCTTTTTATATTAACGATTTTGTTTTTTGAGATAAAGTCATGCTCTGTTGCCCAGGCTGGAGTGCAGTGGCATGATCTCAGCTCATTGCAACCTCTGCCTCATGGGTTAAAGCAATTCTCGTGCCTTAGCCTCCCGAGTAGCTGAGATTACAAGTGTGTGCCACCATGCCCAGCTAAATTTTTGTATTTTTAGTAGAGAATGGGTTTCACCATGTTGGCCAGATTGGTCTTGAACTCCTGACCCCAAATGATCCACCCACTTTGGCCTCTCAAAGTGCTAGGATTACAAGAGTGAGCCACTGTGCCTGGCCTATACTAATGATATTGGCCCTTTTGCAACATCAGAGATATAGTCCCCAGTTTGTTATTTCTAATTTTATGGTTCTTTTTGGCATAGAAATTTTAAGTTTTGTGTACAGAAACCTTTCAAACTCTGTTCATGGCTTCTGTATTTTTTTTTTTTTTTTTGAGACACAGTCTCGCTCTTTTGCCCAGGCTGGACGGGAGTGCAATGGCGTGATCTTGGCTCACTGCAACCTCTGTCTCCTGGTTTCAAGTGGTTCTCCTGCCTCAGCCTCCCAGGTAGCACACCCCACCACACTTGACTAATTTTTTAATTTTTAGTAGAAAGGAGGTCTCACCATGTTGGCCAGGCTGGTCTTGAACTCCTGACCTCAAGTGATCTGCCCACCTTAGCCTTCCAAAGTGCTGGGATTACAGGTGTGAGCCACTGCGCCAAGCCAGCTTCTGCTTCAATGTCCTTAGAAAGGCTCACTCCACCGCTAAGCCTTGGTACACAGTGGTTCATATTTTCTTTTATAAATTTCAGACACTGACTTTTTATATTTCACTTTTAATTTATTTAGAGCTAAAAAGAGAGGCAAACTTTTCCAAAAGTTTGTCCGATTGTCCCAATCTTATTTTTTTAAAAAAATTCATCATGTCTTTACAGATTTGAAATGCTACTTTCATCATATACATTCTATATATACTTGAGTTTATTTCTGGACTTTATTCTGTTGTATTGAGTGGCTTGTCTATTCTTGCACCAGCATCATACTGTGTTAATTATTGTAGATTTGCAATAAATTATAATGTTAAAGAAATAATCTTTTAAAAAAGTTTCTGGCAAATCATTCATCTAATCACTCAGCAGATATTTATGGAGTGCCTACTACGTGCCAGGTATAAAGAGAAAAGAATTGGGATTCTGACTGGCATCATATTACATTTATTTATTTCATCTGAGTAGAAATATACATCTTTGTAAGATGAAGTCTTCCCATTCAGTAGCATAGTATATTTGTCCATTTGTTCAAACTTTAAATCTAGAGTGATGTTGAACTGTCATTGTCTGCAAATCCAGTAGGGTTGGGACCCTTTTGTGGAGGCTAGTTTTTAAAACACTTTCCAATATCTTCTATATTTACTGACTCAATCAGGTTTTCTGCCATTTTTTAGGACAATTTTAGGAATTTATTTTCAACTACAAAATTGTTCTTCTTACCTAGATTTCAAAACTTACCATATTTCATTGAATCTAGGATGTCACTGAATAAAAGATGTACAGTTTTTCTGGCAAAAGTAATAAGATACATCATTTAAAATGTCCCGTCAAAAAAAAGAAAGAAAGAAAGCTGTCCACTATAATTATAAGATGCATGCTAAATTCAGAGATGTTAAAATGTTAAGAGGCCAGTTGCAGTGGCTCATGCCTCTACTTTCAGCACTTTGAGAGGCTGAAGCAGGTGGATAGATAGGGTCAGGAGTTCGAGACCAGCCTGGCTGACATGGTGAAACTCCATCTTTACCAAAAATATAAAAATTAGCTAGGTGTGGTGATACATGCCTGTAATCCCAGGCTACTTAGGAGGCTGAGGCAGAAGAATCACTTGAACCTAAGAAGCAGGGGTTACAGTGAGCTGAGATCGCACCACTGTACTCCAGCCTGGGTGACAGAGTGAGACTGTCTCAAAAACAAAAAAAAGATGTCATTGTGGGTTACAGTCATCAGAAGGCTTGACTTGGGTGTCCTTCCAAGATGGTGCAATCACATGGTTCTTGGGAGAGGACTTACTTCCTCACTACAGGGACCTCTCCCCTGGGCTGGGCTGCTTGAGTATCTTCAGGACATGGCAGCTGGCTTCTCTAGAGTGAGTGACACAAGAAGGAACAATAAGGCAGTCGTAATGCCTTTTCTGACCTAGTCTCAAGTTGCATACCTCCTCTTCTACCATGTTCTGTTCGGTAGACAGAAATCACTAAGTCGAGCCTGCATACAAAGGAAGAGGAATGATATCCACCTGTCGAAGGAAGAAGTATCAAAGAACTTGTAGAATATTTTAAAACCTCCACAATGGACATTTGGGTTGTTTTCAGTTTTGGGCTAATACAAATAATGCTGCTATGAATATTTGGATACAAATCTTTGTGGGGACATACATATGCTTTTTTTTTTTTTTTTGAGACTGAGTCTTGCTCTGTCACCCAGGCTGGTGTGCAGTGGTGTGATCTTGGCTCACTGCTCACTCCACCTCCCAGGTTCAAGCAATTTTTCTGCCTCAGCCTCCTGAGTAGCTAGGATTACAAGTGACCTCCACCACGCCCAACTAATATTTTTGTATATTTAGTAGAGACAAGGTTTCACCATGGTGGCCAGGCTGGTCTCAAGCTCCTGACCTCGTGATCCAACCACCTTGGCCTCCCAAAGTGCTGGGATTACAGGCATGAGCCACTGAGCTTGGCCTATGCTTTCATTTCTTTTGCATTCATTCCTAAAAGTAGAACGGCTGGGCCATATGGTGAGTGCATGTTTAACTATTTGAAGAACTGTTTTCCAAAGTGATTATACCAATTTACATTTCCAATAGCCTCACGTGAGAGCCATTTTCTTCATATCCTTACCAACACTGATTACGAGCAATAGTTTTCACTTTAGCCATTTAACAGATGTGTGGTGGTATTTCATTGTGGTTTTAATTTTTGTGTGTATGTGAAGATGGAGTCTCACTATACTGCCCAGGCTAATCTTGAACTCTGGCCTCAAGTGATCCTCCCACCTCAGCCTCCCAAAGTGTTGGGATTACAGGCGTGAGCTACTTTGTCCAGCCTTCATTGTGTTTTTAATTTGCACTGCCCTAACAGCTAATGATATTGAACATCTTTTCATGTGCTTATTTACCATCCATAAATCTTCCTTGGTGTAATACCTGATCAAGCGTTTTCCCTCTTTTTAATTGGGTTTTCTTATTAGTAAGTTTTGAGAGTTCTTTATATTTTCCCTTTACTAGTCCTGTATGAGATATGTGATTTGCAAATATTTTCTCTGTGCCTTGCCTTTTCATTCTCTTGTGTTTTCAAGGAAGAGAAGTTCTTAGTTTCGATGAAGTTCAATTTATTAATTTTTTCTTTTATGTATTATTATACTTTTGGTGCCCTATCTAAGAAATTGCCAATCCAAGCTCATAAATCTCTTCTATGCTTTCTTGTAGTTTTATTAGGCTTTAGGTTTTTCACGTAGTTTTATGATCCATTTTGAATGAATTTTTAAATCTGATGTGAGAGGAGTCTTTCCTTTTTCTTTTTGAGACAGAGTTTCCCTCTTCTTGTCCAGGGTGAAGTACAATGGCAAAATCTCGGCTCACTGCAACCTCTGCCTCCTGGGTTGAAGTGATTCTCCTGCCTCAGCCTCCCAAGTAGCTGGGATTACAGGCAGGCACCACTACACCCAGCTAATTTTTTGCATTTAGTACAAAAAATTATTTGTATTATTTTTTGTATTTAGACGGGGTTTCACCATGTTGGTCAGGCTGCTCAGGTGATCCACCTACCTCGGCCTCCCAAAGTGCTGGGATTATAGGTATGAGCCACCGCACCCAGCATCCTTTTTTTTTTTGAGATGGAGTCTCACTCTGTTGCCCAAGCTGCAGTGCAATGGCCTGATCTCAGCTCACTGCAGTCTCTGCCTCCTGGGTTCAGATGATTCTTGTGCCTCTGCCTCCCAAGTAGCTGAGATTGCAGGTGTGTGCCACCATGCCCAGCTAATTTTTTGTATTTTTAGTAGACACGGGGTTTCACCATGTTGGCCAGACTTAAGTGATCCACCTACCTCAACCTCCCTAAGTGTTGGGGTTACAGGTGTGAGTCACTGTGCCTAGCCAGGAGTCTTTCTAAACAGCAGCAAAATCGAAGTGGCAGATACTTTCATTCACGCTTCCACCAAGAGGGAGACAGACCATGCCTTATCTCTACAACCTGAAAGACCTCTTTTGTACTTTTAGGCTTTGATGTTCTTTTTTTTAAAGAGACTAGGGTCTCACTATATGGCCCAGGCCAGTATCGAACTCCTGGCCTCAAGAGATCCTCCCACTTCAGCCACCCAAAGTGCTGGGAAAACAGGTGTGAACCACCTCACCCAGCCTATTTTACCTTTTTAAAAAGGCTGGGTGGGTGCCCAGTATAACAGGATCTAGGACGAAATCTCTGTAAATTATCTTGAACTCGGCCACTCAGTCATAGCACCACTCACACATTTACCCTCTATTCCTATGCTGTTTTGGTTCTTTCCCAGAGCTCATGTAGGCCATCTGATCTCAACCTAACTCACTAAAACATCCACTCTGATGCCTGTATGCTACAGCAATAGTAATACTTGAGGCTTCTTTTCAGTTCTCTAGGAAGGTCCTTGGTTCATGTGGTGGCTCGATCTTACTCACCTTAAAAGTAAAATTCTCTGAGACTTGAAATCTATGGAGTATTTATTCTTTCTTTCCTAAGATTTAGCTTCCCAACACGAAGTGCATTCTCTTTCCGCTAACCAAGTAGCAAGTTTTGCTTTAGCCTGAATATTTCTTCTCCGGCTTTTGAATGACTTCAGGCTCACAAATTATCTATTAGGTAACACCCAACTTTCTATGCATATCCTCAAGGACAGCCTTCAAAATTTAATTCGGCTGTAATTTTGTTCATCATAATCGTGTGGTTACAGTCAGATAGGCCCCTGTATCTCCTCGAGTCCACCCTTAAACCCATGCTTCCACACTGGGAAGTACATGCAAATGTTAAAATTCCCAAAAGGCAATCAACACAGAAGGTTCTCTGCAACTGGTACTTCTTTGTATCTTGCATTATCTGGGTACAGTTTAAAGTTTGAAGCAAAGTAGCAGATCTAATAAAAAGCCAATTTTGAACAGTAGCGTTTTACATTTTTGTCTCTTAACTTGGTAAACACATTCTAAAGCTGTTGCAACCAGTCTGTGCAAAAACAACAGTGCGTTGTTCCTTAATGTGTCTCAACATTCAGAGAAAACATATATTGCACTATGAAGAGCTAAAATTTACAAAGTAGGCCGGACGAGGTGCCTCATGCCTGTAATCCCAGCACTTTGGGAGGACAAGGCGGGCGGATGAGAAGTTCAGGAGATTGAGATGATGCTGGCTGACATGGTGAAACCCTGTCTCTACTAAAAATACAAAAAGTTAGTAGGTCATGGTGGCATGCGCCTGTAGTCCCAGCTACTCGGGAGGTGGAGGTAGGAGAATTGCTTGAATCTGGGAGGTGGAGGTTGAAGTGAGCCAAGATCATGCCATTGCACTCCAGCCTGGGTGACAGAGTGAGACTGTATCTCAAAATAAAAAATAAAATAAAATAAAATAAAATAAAATTTACAAAGTAAGTAGGACTCAGGAAAACTTAAGGTGTCCCAAAGTTCTTACATAATTTCAATTTACCAGCATAAAAACTACTATTGCCCCCCAAAAATATTGAGTGCAAGTCAGATATCATTACGTGGCCCATTGTTTTACAAATGCAGATTAAGAATACACAGTAGACTAAACACACATTAACATTATCTCCTGTAGGAAACACTTCTTGTATCCCTAGCCCCACAAACACTCATAACACTCACGGCTTCTTTCTTGGTACTCTTATTCCCCTACACATCTCTTATAATACTTTGTACTGATTTGTTTATGTTTCAACAATCCTGGGATAGGGGTGGGCAAGGACAGTGTCTTCCTTCTTTAGAACAATACCTGACACATTGTACTTCTTTATTTACACATTCTGAATAAATGAGTGAATGCTTTGAATAAAAATAAATAAACATGAGGTATGGATCAAACTTTTTGGTTAGCCAGGTGTGGTGGCATGCACCTGTAACCCCAGCTACTTGGGAGGCTGAGGCAGGAGAATTGTTTGGACCTGAGAGGCGAAGGTTGCCGTGAGCCAAATTCATGCCACTGTACTTCAGCCTGGGCAACAAGAGATAAACTCCATCTCAAAACAAAACAACAACAACAAAAAGGTTTTTTTTCCTTTTTTGCATATGTCTATCCAATTATTCTGGTATCATTTGTTAAAAAAGACTCTTACTTTGCCATTGAATTGCCTTCACACCTTTGTCAAAAATCAATTTGCCAAATATGTGTAGATCTATTTCTGGATTCTTTCTTCTGTTCATTTGACAAATCTGTTTATGTAATTATATGTGATGACAAAATATATAATACATTATAATTACATATTGTTATTCACTTGATTAAAATATTTAAAATATCTATTATGAAATTAAAAATTATGACACTGAAATCTTGAATAAAACCTTATGACACTTATCCTGTAATAGCATTTTATATTCTACATAAAATTTGCCTTGAACCAAGGCACAGCTGGTGAGTAAATAGCTGGGGAATGTATCCCTCCATCTTCAGCCTCTCCTTCAGAACAAGACTGGTGAGCTGCTCCTGTTGTCACCCAATACTGTGACACACACAGCCTGCACCAGCTCCTTCCGGGCTTCCCACAGAATCAGAGCATGCCTTCCCCTGTCTCCAGGAGTCTCTGGAAGTCACATAGGGATTTCCTATGTGAAGGAAGGCAGAGGGAGGCAGAGGCTGGCTTGTGGAAGGGAGTCCTGGCCAGGGA
The DNA here is from genome assembly GCA_004027715.1 of Plecturocebus donacophilus. Lineage (NCBI taxonomy): Eukaryota > Metazoa > Chordata > Mammalia > Primates > Pitheciidae > Plecturocebus > Plecturocebus donacophilus. The sequence continues at coordinate 10,684 of PVKP010028656.1, read as the reverse complement.
AAGCGAGATGGTCACATTAGGGTTTTAGGAAGCTGACTCCAGCAGCAGTGCAGAGGGGAGAGGTGAGTTGCTCTAAGATGGAGCCAGAGTCCAAGAAATTCTGTGCGTTTGACACTGACCAGGTGAGGAGTGACTGGTTCATAAAACATAGGCCATTTGGAATGAATCTGAGCTGTGTGGGAAGGCAGTTCGGAGGTGGGGAGTAAAGGCAGGGAGAAGTCCAGTGTGCCAACCATTCTCCAGGTTGGCTGATGGGTGGAGGGTGATGCCCTGCACTGGGGTGGGGCATATCAGAGGAGCAGCACATGTGAGGAGGAAAGATCTTGAGTTCAGGGAGGACAGGTTGAGTCCAAGGTGCCCTTGAGCTGCTGAAGTAGGCTGTACAGTAAGGAGTACCACGTGCTGGTGCAGAGTTCAGCAGTGGGTTTAGACTGGAGACACTTGGGAGTCAGCAACAGCAAACTGGCAGTCAAGCTTGCAGGGGAGAACAAGCATGCCAGATAGAAGGGTGAGGACAGGGCCCTCTGGAATGCTGGCCTTAAGGGGTGACTAGAAAAGAGACTGCAAATGGCATAGCACTGAGGCAGCCAGAGAGGCAGAAAGAAAGCAAGAGGATGGGACAGAGCTGGGAGAGAAAGAAGTCTAAAAAGGAGAGTGGACAGCAATGTCAGAAAGGTGGGGACAAAAGTCTCCTTGGATAGATCTGCCTCTGATATGGCGCTCTGATACAGGGCACAAGTTTGGCTCAGTCCAGCAAAGTTTATGGACACCAGCACTGTGTCAGCCGGGTGCTGGGGTCCGGGCTAGAGAGCTGGGCCATGGTCTGGCCTTCTGGATGTTTGTGGTTCAGTGAAGGGGGCTGTCCCTTTCTTTTCTTTTCATGCCGTCTGCTTCCTTGTTCCCTTCTCTCTGGGCAGCACACTTTCAACAGTATCCTGTCATATGGAATCCTGTGCAGTGTAACAGTTCTTTTTTTAAACTCCTGATATTTCCCACTTCTGTGGGAGAGAGATGTGGAAGCCAGAGCTGCAGATCAAGGCCTGTGCTGCAGGGCAGGAACGGGGGAGGTGACAGTGCCATCGGAAGCTCCAGGAACAAGCACCTCTCCCACCATGTCGAATCTTTTTGGAAGGTCCTGGTACATTGGGGTTTAGGGACTCCTTTGATGTAACCACTGTGCCTTGTAAAACAGTTATCTCAGTGTCTTATAGTTGTATATCTGACAGAGTGAATTAAGATAAAAAGCTAACCACAATCGAGGGAACACTTACTTCCAGAGAAAACAAATGCTCCAGACAGGACACCCCGGGGGCCACGGCCATCTGTGGCTCTGATGCTCTCAGGTATGGTCAATCCTCCCTCTTCCCACTATGTTCTGATGGCTTCCTCAGACGCAGGGACTTGCTCCAGCAATTCTCTCCCCCTCCCTGGCACCACTACTCCCCACTTCCCTATTGGAGCTTCCCTCATGGCCTTACAAACTTGCTATTTATTCCACACTTCAGAAAAACAAAAAGCCCATTTGAACGCCCTTCCTGTAGTTATTACACCTTGCCTCTTTTTCCCTTAAAGCAAAAGTCTCTGAAGACTCATCTGTGCTCCCAGTCTTGTTTTCTCTTCTCTCACTGCCTCACAACCCCTGTGAACAAGTGACCCCGCCCTCTGCTTTCCAGAGACGCCTGCTCTTGGCTTCCAAATGACCTCCACCTCGCTGGGTCCAAGGGTCCCTCTGACAGGCCTCGCCTGCTCTGGCCAGGGCACCGGTGAGGATGTCCTCCTTCCTGTAGGCTCCTGGTAATCCCTGCCTTTCTGACCACTCCTCCTCAGTCTACTTTGCTGGTGCCTCTGTCTCTCCCTTCCCCTAGGTAATTTCTTTAGCTTTATAACTTTAAATATAGTTTATATGCTAATAACTCCCAAACAGAGTCAGAGCTCCAGGCAGAGCTCTTTCTTGAGTGCCTTGGACTTGAACATTCAGGTCACTGGGCATCTCCACAGGGATACAAGGAAGGCACTGATGGGTCCAGGCTAGACTCTTAAGCTTTGCCTCAAACTTGCTCTTGGGCGAGCTTTCCTCGTTCAGGAAGTGGTGTTCTCCATTCTCCCAGCTGCTCAGGCCCCAAACTGCAGTCTTCCTTTTTTTTCCTCTTCCTCTCACATCCCGAATTTGGTTCATCGGCGAATTAGCTTGGTTTACTTTTTTGTTTTTTAAACTGAACACCATTTAATAAAAAAGAAGTAGTGTAAACAGGAAAGCTACACAGACACCATATTGCCATGGAAGGCTGGGGGCTGCTGCTGGAAGCGGAAGGTAGGGGAAGCAGTACATTTGAGGAACGAGTACTGGATCTTGGTTCTTATATTTGACATTTTTTTTGTTTTTGTTTTGAAAGTCTCACTCTGTCACCCATTGGAGTGCAGTGGTGCAATCTCGGCTCACTGCAACCTCCACCTCCTGGGCTCAAGTCATTCTCCTGCCTCAGCCATCCATGTAGCTAGGACTATAGGTGCACACAACCATGCCCGGCTAATTTTTGTATTTTTTGTAGAGACGGGGTTTGACGACGTTGGTCAGGCTGGTTTTGAACTCCTGACCTCAAATGATCTGCCCACCTCGGCCTCCCAAAGTGCTGGGATTATAGGTGTGAGCCACCGCACCTGGCCCTTATATTTGAAATGCATTTCGGACCTGACTACTTCTCAGCACCTCCACTGCTGTAGTTCTGGTCCCACTGCTGTCCTCTCATCAGACAGGTGCAGTCGTCTTCTCCCTGGTCTCCCTAACCCTACCCACTTCAGCAAATTCCCCATAGTAGCCAGAGTGCTCCTCTTCAACCTTGTGGATCCTGTCTCCCCTGTGTTCAAGCCCCTCATTTGCTCACCAGAATAAGGCTCCCCAAGGCACATGCCTATCAAGCCTGACCGAAATCTGCTCTTCGTTGCTGATCTTACTCTTATCCACTGCTCTCTCTCTCCCCAGAGCATCACTGGTCACCTTGGGGTCATCTGGCCCATGCCAGGATGTTCCCATCTCAAGGGCTGTACCCTGGCTGTTGTCTTGGCCTGGAATACTCTTCCGTCTGCCTCCCTGCAGGTCTTTTCTCAGCTCTCAGCTTCCTTTTTCACTTCATCTCAATGGCGACCTGCATTCCTCACCCCTGCTAAGCAACATCTCTCTTCTCTGCATTATTTCCCCTCGGCTCTCATCATCATTTAAAATACTCAACATTTTTCTTATCTATCATGTTATTTGTCCAAGCTGTCCTGTTTAAAATGTAAATTCCTCTGAGGGCAGGGATTTTTATTCAGTGCTGAAACCTCTAGACACAGTAGGTGGTTAGTAAATATCTGTTGACTGAAGAAACGTGTCTTCTTTTCCCATCCCCACTCAGGAAGGGGAGGGCAGCATTGTGTTTTGAAAGGTCCCAGTCCATACATACATCTTGCCACAATCCTGTCCCACCCTGACTCCCACCAGGGGAGACAAACTGCTGGTGGGTTTGAGTGACAGGAAACCTGAACTCCCTGAGCCAGAGTGTCCTGGGTGGGCAGAAGATGCCTGTGTTTGAGCCTAGGGAGGCCAGGCCAAGCCTTAGCCTATCTCAGGGAGTGGGTTCCCATCTTAGAGAAGGGTCCCACAGGTGTGGAAGAGGAGCTGCTTAGAGGGCCCAGATTGCAGTTCAGGGGCCCCACCCCTGCATTTTCTAACTCAATAAGCGCCAAGGTCTCCAGTGTGACCCTAGAGAATTATAGGGTTCTTTCTCCCAATAATTAACATTGGTAGTCTCTGCTCGTGATGAGGGAGAATCAGACTCAAGGATTTAGAAGTCAAGTGATACATGTTTCTTGAACCCCCAAGCCTGTAAAGCTCATTCACACTCTGTGCTGGTGGCCACACCTGGCTCTCCCCTAAACTGCAAGCTCATTACAGTCCCTGGCAGTGGCTCTCAGTGCTGTGTTTTTAAAGCCTAGAATGTTCCTGGCACAGAGAAGGTCCCCCATTCCAGTTACATAGGACAGCCTGAATGGAGGTGCAGGAGGTCGAAGGGCTGGGTTGAGGGAGAGAGTTTTAGGAATGTCACTGCACAGGAAGAAGCTCAAAGTTTATGGGTGTCACTCCTTTGTCTCCATCCAGCTGGTGGAGAAAAAAGATGACAAATACTAATTTTAATTTTAAAATAAATTTATCTGAAGAGAGTCCCTACTGCATGTAAAAAAGTCTATGAAGGGCCAGGTGTGGTGGCTCATGCCTGTAATCCCAGCACTTTGGGAGGCCAAGGTGGGAGGATCACGAGGTCTGGAGTTTGAGACCAGCCTGGCCAACATAGTGAAACCCTGTCTCTACTGAAAATATAAAAAATTAGCTGGGTGTGGTGGCGGGCACCTGTAATCCCAGCTACTTGGTAGGCTGAGGCAGGAGAATTGCTTGAACCCAGGAGGTGGAGGTTGCAGTGAGCCAAGATTGTGCCACTGCACTCCAGCCCTGGAGATAGTGTGAGACTCTGTCTCAAAAAAAAAAAGAAAAAGTCTATGAAGGGCAGGGAGCGGTGGCTCATGCCTGTAATCCCAGCACTTTGGGAGGCCGAGGCAGACGGATCACCTGAGGTCAGGAGTTCAAGACCAGCCTGGCCAACATGGTGAAATCCCATCTCTACTAAAAATACAAAAATTGGCTGGGTATGTTGGTAAGTGTCTGTAATCCCAGCTACTCAGGAGGCTGAGGCGTGAGAATCGCTTTAATCCAGGAGGTGGAGGTTGCAGTGAGCCGAGATGGTGCTCTACACTCCAGCCTGGGCAATAAGAGCAAAACTCCATCTCAACATTTAAAAAATGTCTATGAAGGTTAAAAAAACTGAGTTCTGAATTAATACTCTGATGATTCTGGAATAAATGGTGGAAAAATAAATTCTTGCTGTGTCATGTCATGTGTTATGGGCTTTACAGGTATCATCCTGTTTAGTCCTCACAACAGCTGCAAGAAGCAGGTTTTGTATTCTTACTATTACTTATCTGGAAGTCAAGACTTAGTGAGGTCACACATGATCACATCAAAAATGAGGGGCACTTATGCGAGCTTTTCTAGTTTTCCTGGCATGATTATCTTTAAAGCAGCATCAGCAAACAAGAGTTCACTCTTAGCACTGAAATTACTTGCATTAAAGGTGAATGATTACTGGGTGCTAAGGGAACAGCCAAGTTTTATCTTTCTCTTTTTAAACAGTTAAATACTGACCCTGGTAATCAAAATAGTTTAATTACTTAAAAAACCTAAAATCAATAGCATATTGAACTATTTATTCTATTTTTCCCCTAAAGTTTACCATGTGAATATATATTTTTTCAAATCACACGTAACTGAAAGTTGTAATCTCCATTATAAAATATTTGCAACTTTAACACATCTGAGACAAAAATTCCTCTATATAAAACTCTGAGTTTAAAAGTTATTTTTGGCCGGGTGCAGTGGCTCATGCCTGTAATCCCAGCACTTTGGGAGGCTGAGGCAGGTGGATAATGAGGTCAAGAGATAGAGGCCAACCTGGCTAACATGATGAAACCCTGTCTCTACTAAAAATACAAAAAATTAGCCGGGCATACTGGCGTGTGCCCGTAGTCCCAGCTAGTTGGGAGGCTGAGGCAAGAGAATCACTTGAACCCAGGAGGCAGAGATTGCAGTGAGCCAAGATTGTGCCACTGCACTCCAGCCTGGTGACAGAGCAAGACTCCGTCTCAAAAAACAAAAAGGAAAAAAAAGTTCTTTTTAATTTTTCTTTTTTAATACAGAAAAAAACTTCGATGATACAAATCAGTTTGAAATTTTGGGGAGAGCATTATCATTCTGCAGCAGCTTGTTGAAAAGGGTCTTTATTGTACAGGTGTCTGTGATCAAGTCAAGAACATAGACACAAACAGGCAAATTCCACGTGTGCTGGATGCGCAGGAATGAGTTAGAGAAGTGACTTAGATGACTGTAGGGAGAGACAACTGGTTTTATTGGAGTTGTTCACCAGGTGTCTCCCAATGTCTTGAGAAAAGGAAATATGGAAAACAAAAGCCAGATTCCTGACCCACAGAAATGGGAGGAAGTGGCATGGTTTGGGGAAGACTCAGGCTATGGGAACCTCTGAGGTTGCCGAGGCCTTGACCTTGGGATCTAACGATACACAGATTACTTTCTGATGTAGTGGATCTCTGAAATCAGACAAACATCGATCCCATCCTGAGATGAAGTCAGAGCCTGAAGCCAGAAGATAAGCAAGGCCATGGGAAATGGAACTCCCAAGGACGGGCTCCGTGAGATCCAGAGGCTGCAGGTACCACAGCTGATGCAGCAGCTGCTGAGTGAGGAGCCCAGCCTGTTCCAGTCAGCTCTGGCAAGTCTCGCAGAGCCAATGTCATCCACATTTGTTTCCATGCACTCTTTTTGTTTGGGATTAATTCTCCAACTCTAAAAACCTGCTCTATCTTTCTGTTCTTAATTTCTCTTCCACCCCTTCCATCCTTTCAAGCGGTTAAAGGGTTAAAAAAAATCCAAATCAGTTTTTAAAACATTCTGCCACAAGTTATTCTCATAGATGTCTCAATAAAGCAAAAAGACCATACTTTAGAAAGATGAATTTCTTACAGAAGTGACTTCTACCACGCAGCTCCCCTGCCTTGTCCCCATAAACCTGGAGACAGAGTTCAGGAGCAGCAGTGGTGGCCTGGCTCCTGGGGTGTGGGAGAGTGGCCTGTTCCTGCTGCCTTGCATGGGGCCCTTCTCATCACATGAGCCATTCATGACCCACTGATCTGAGGAGGGCTGCACAACTCTGTGCATAAAATATCCCTAAAGATCAATTTATTGTTGAAGAGATTTGACCACCGTCTCCTGACTTATTCTCCATAAAGCTCAAATTTTGAAAGATTATGTTTATAAAACAACCTTCTCTACTAATAATTAGCTTTCTTATATTTATTAATCAAAGATTAATTAATCAAAATATCTGACCCAGCATCACCACTCTAAATTTATAAAATCTTAGGCTGAAAAACATGTTTTATGTCTTGTTAGACTGGGCAGCTTTATCCAGAAAAATAACTTATTCTTTTCTTTTAGCCTTAAAAAATCCTTTTTATTAAAACGTATTATAATATTAGTTTTTGAAATGCTGAAAATCCTTAAAGACCTTATTTGATACCTTTGGTCTGCCCAACACCTACCTGCCACCTAATCCAAACTAGTCCAACTGAGGCCGGATACCCTGGGTTGAGGCTAATTTCAGTAATACCAGAGAAACAGCAAAATGTAGAATAGTGACAGTGATTAAAATTGTAGGTGCTGGAGTCAAGAGAGCACCAGACAAACCCTGCTGCTTAGTAGCTGCAAGACCTTGACAAAGGTAGTTCACGCCTCGTCTCTAAACTGGGGATAATAACAGAGCCTGCTGCGGGCATTCACTATGAGAATTAAGTAAGACAATGACCACAGCATCCTGAGCACATCGCCTGGCACACAGTAAGGGCCCCCTAACTGGAAGCCACTGTCATCACTGGTGAATCCTGGAGATAGCACCACAGGCAGCAGTTCTTGTACTGTGTCACCAAGAGGGCTGGTGCGCAGTGGGAGACACAAGGAGGAAGGTATTTTTCAGTTGCTTCCTGGAAGGCAATTACGAACCCAGGGATGATACACTGGGTAAATCTAAGGAAAATCTTTTTAAATTGCCCAGAAAAAAAAACAGTCCATTTTAGCAAATAAAGATAAAAACACATCCTTAACTTACAGTTGTAACACAATAGCAAACCAGCTTCTCCGTCTTCGTACACATCAATAGCTGCAACAAAATTAACCTGCAATGATAATGGGCAATGGTAGTGTGCAGGCTGGATGCTGACCCTGTTAAAAGACTTTTTCAAGTTGTGAGTATTTGTGGGGGCCGTGGCCCTCTGATGCAAGTGCCATGGGGTCATGTCTGCCCCCATGGCACCCACAATGCACATTATAATACATTGGAGGTGTGGAAGAAAGAAAGAAGTCTCTCCTTTCTTCTCTGGGACTTTCTCATCATCTTTTCATACCCTTTGAGAAGCTCCATGTCTGGTATATCTCCTCTCTCTATTGAAATGCCTCAGGTTTATATGTTATGTACCAGCTCCTAAAGCATTTTCACATGAATTGTTGTTTTCACTCTCACATTAACCCAAAAAGTATTAGGTTGGTGCAAAAGTAATTGCAGTTTTTGTCATTATTTCCACAGCCAACATCTGAACTAAGATTCCGGTTTTCTTCCTATCTTATTGCTCTTGTACCTCTAGTGAGGCATCCTTCTGCCTCCAACAGATAAAGTCTGTGTATCTTAAAATCGCCATGGCCTGTCTTCACACTTCTATTCTTTCTCTGTTCTTCATGTCAAGACAGGCAGCATGGTGCAACAAAAAGGGTATCAGAACACCTAGTTCTGTAGTCTGGGGCAAACTCCTCTCTCTGGGCCTCAGTTTTCTGCATCTGAGATGAGGGCATTCAAGGTGATGGCATCCTTGGTCCTTCTTGATCTTCAAAACTCCAGCCCTCTAAGAGCCTCCTGTTCCTTTCACTTCCTCACTTGTATTGTGAACCCTTTTCCTAGAAGCATGGCCTCCCATGCTTCCAGGAAAACCACCTTCTGAGCTCAGCCAAGATCTTCTTCTCCCCAACCAAAGGCCTTGGGCACTGCTCATCTCTCCATCCTGCCCTCTGTAGCCTCTGATGGGTGACATCTCCTGCCCTCGCCCTCTCTCCCACCTCAGATTATTCTTCAATTTCTTGGCTCTTCTCTCCTTAGTAAAACCCCACTTCTATAGCTCCAAATTTTGCTTTGCACTCAAAACCCTAAATCCACAGACCCAGGCACACATTCTCCTCAGGGCTGCAGCCCCTAGTCTATGTCGTTTGTCCTCAGATGCAACTGATTCCACATCCACGTCATTAAAAGCAGGAAGTAGTGGGTAGGGGTGGGGGCACTGGAGGGGCACAGACTAGGCAGACGGATGGGAGATCAAGCTCCGTCTAGGCCACTTACTGCCTCTGTGACATGTGGCAAATGGCTTAGCCTCTGGCCTTAAGTCTTCGTCTGTAAAGCAGGCATAATGAGAACACTGACCTTGCTGGGTTGTAACGGGAATTCAGAGACAAGGCAGAGATTTTAGCATAGGGCCTCACACATGATGAGCACTCAGTAAAGGCTATTGCTTTGTCTCCTACACAACCAGCTTTCCTTCTAAACCTCCTCCTTTTTGTTAGCAGAACTATTCTCAAAGTCTCAGGGCCACCTCCAACCCAAGTCCAGCAGCAGCCTCTTCACACAGTCTCCCAAGTGTCTTTTTTGGGTCCCTACTGCTGTTCCAGGCTAGGCCCTGACCTCTTCGCAGGAGCACTATGTTGTGGGCTCCTGCTGGCTCCCCTCTCCTAGCCCTTCCGTCCATACTGTGCTCCTCCCATTGGCCCTGCGCTGGCTGACCCTCCTTTTCACTGCTGTCACCAGAACACAGCCTTCACCTCTAAATGGTCTCATTATGGTGCCAAGGCCCCAAATGGCCACCCTCAGCCAGTGCCGCTACCTGGGGTTGGGTGGCTTTTCCAATGGAACCCCTGGCTCTCCCCCATTACCTGACACTGTACTCGGTGCCATTATGATACAGAAAAGAATAAGGTGAGGTTCCACCCTTTAAGAAAAAAACCAGAAACATAAGTACATAAAACAAGGTATAATGGGGCAAATGCCTCAACCAAAAGTTGCGGGAACTTAGCAGGGAGTGACAGTGAGGACCAGTGGCCAAGAGCTCCAGCACCGGCATTGGAGAGACTTAGGGGCTGTCAATTCTGAAATAATCCCCGTTGCTCCTATCATGCCCTGTGTTTTAGGCTCTCTGCAGAGCGTGCCTCATCCTCTGGTGCCTCTTGTCTATCTATCTGTTCCCTGTGGCTCCCCTCCCCATGAGATCTAAGACTCAGATGCAAAGGCCTGTCAGTGCTGCTCACTGCTATCCCCTCAGCATCCAGATCAGGGCCTGGTGAGTGGCAGGGACAGAATAAACTAATCAGATAGATAAGTGAGTAAACGAAATCCCAGCTCCATCACTTCGGAGGCATGTGTACTCATGTGTACTCATGCCAGTTGTTTCCCGTCTTGGACCTTCAGTTTCTTCATTTGTAAGTTGGTAGAAAATAAGAATATCTACCCCTCCTGGCTTGAGGACTCCAGGAGGAGTCCTAGCACAGGGTCTGGAGCTTGGTAAATGCTCAATGTTGGCTGATATCATTATTTAGATTAGGAGCCAGCACCAACGGATATATTACATGAAGGACAGCCCTCGAGTCCTCTCTGACCCCAGAGAGGAGCCTTTCTGGCTCCACCACTTTGACTTAGAATCACTTCCTCCTCAGATACCCCTGTATGTGCCAGTTTTACTTCACTATCTTAGCTACAGGCTTAGTGCTGCAGCGTGTCTGCTCTGCCAGACTGGGAGCTTCTCCACCGGAGGGTCCAAATGCTGCTACCAGCTTTGTGGCTGAACCTGCCATCCCCACCAGCTGTGGTAGCATGGTCTCTGGAGTCAGTCAGGTGGGGTCCAAGTCCTGCCTCTGCCACTTACTAGCTGTATGCTCTGGGGTAAATAAGTGACTTCTTCTTTCTGACTTCAGTTTCTTTTGGAGAAAATGGGC
>PVKP010028655.1:0-29857 GCA_004027715.1 Plecturocebus donacophilus | reverse complement strand
CTCATTGTTCAACACCTACCTATGAGTGAGAACATGCGGTGTTTGATTTTCTGTTCTTGTGTCAGTTTGCTGAGAATGATGGTTTCCAGGTTCATCCATGTTCCTACAAAGGACACGAACTCATCGTTTTTGGTGGCTGCATAATATTCCATGGTGTATATGTGCCACATTTTCCCTGTCCAGTCTATCATCAATGGGCATTTTGGTTGGTTCCAGGTCTTTGCTATTGTAAACTGTGCTGCAATGAACATTCGTGTGCATGTGTCCTTATAGTAGAACGATTTATAATCCTTTGGATATATACCCAGTAATGGGATTGCTGGGTCAAATGGAATTTTATTTCTAGGTCCTTGAGGAATCGCCATACTGTCTTCCACAATGGTTGAACTAGTTTACACTTCCACCAACAGTGTAAAAGTGTTCCTATTTCTCCACATCCTCTCCAGCATCTGTTGTCTCCAGATTTTTTAATGATCGCCATTCTAACTGGCGACCTATTTTCCTTTTAATTCTAATTTTCTTTTCTTCTTAAACCTTCATGTCTTGTAAGAGTCATTAATGAAAGACTAAAGGTAATTTAGTGTATTTTCTTACAGTACTGTAGTATTGCTCATCTCCACCCAAACCACCTATTGAAAATGTCCTGTAATCTGGGCATGTGGCTTATGTTTGTAATTTCAGCACTTTGAGAGGCTGAGACAGGTAGATCACTTGAGGTCAGGAGTTCAAGATCAGCCTGACTTACATGGCAAAACCCCATCTCTACTGAAAATACATAATTAGCTGGGAGTGGTAGTGCGCTTCTGTAATCCCAGCTACTTGGGAGGCTGAGACAGGAGAATCACTTGAAAGTGTGAGGCAGAAGTTGCAGTGAGCCGAGATAGAGTCACTGCACTCCAGCCTGGGCTATGTGAGCAAAACTCCATCCCAATAAACAAACAAGCAAATAGAATAAAATAAAATAAATAAAATAAAATGTCCTATAAAGAATATATAGTGAAGGTCATGGTTTTCAATGTCAATGACAACTTCAACACCACTACTATTTACTGAGGTTTTGTAATGTTTTAGGCAATTGGTTTCATTCATTACAGGTATACTTTGGCTTATAGTTCACATAAATACTGACATTTTTTTACTTGAGAAAATTGAGGCTGAGTAAGTAAGTGATATTTTTTTCTATTTAAAAACAAAATGTAGCAGAGCTGTGATTTGAACTCAGGTTTCCTGATATCAAACTTAGTTCCTACCATTGCATTATTTTGATTAAGTATTTTAGTGTACAAAGAGACCCTTGATGTAATCTCTGTATTTTACTTTCCATATCAAATTTAATTCCCACAAAGAAAGAATGTGAGCTTATATTTTACATTTAGAGAAAATATTGTTTCATAGCAAAACTTTAACTGTAGAAAGAGAAGAATTATCAATAATTTTTTCTAAGACCCATAAAACAGCAGGTGATGCAGAATTTCCATTTAGTGTAAATCTCATTAGCCCTGTAATTTGTTCAATAGCATAATAAAAAGAAAATTCCAAGTCATTAAAGCCTTCTCAATCTTCACTGCTACAAATGCCTGCTTGGAAAGCAATTTTTTAATTCAAAACTGCAACTAATTTAACACCATCCAACATCGGTGCTAATAATTATATTTCCTTACTTTGGAGAAAAATAAATAAATTAATCAAATATAATCAGTAATAGCTGAAGCACCAAGCATAAAGACACACCCCACGTGAAAGGACAAAAGCTTATTGTCAAGGTGTGTAGCCAATTTCCACTCTATAAGGTATAATAGATCCTGATGGAGATGTACACTATATATTCCAATGACTAATCATTTTATTTTATTATGCCAGGTCCATAGGGAGGAATCTAATGCAACAGAAGGAACACAGTCTGTATCTATGTTGTAATATGACTTAGGGCAAGCGACCATCTTCCCAGGGACAGTTTCACACCTACCAAATGATCTGTGAGAACACCCTTAGCAGCATGTCATTATGAGTCAATGATAGCATATCTCAACCTTGCAATTACTATTGAGATGGGTTGGGGATGATAAGATATACTTAGTGAGAATGAAAGAAGACAAAAGAAGACTTTAAGTCATTTAGATATAGTTTACTGGTATTATCTATTACATATTCCACTACACTGTGACAAGATTGTTTTCCAGATAACTATTTTTTTAGTAGGAATGAATGTTGACATAATCACAACGCACAAAATTGGCACACTGTGATAAGTTTTTTGCATATGCAGTGCATTCTGAAGTTATTGGCACAATAACTTTCCTTGATTCTCATACCGATGTCTCAATACTCCTCATGCCCAGAACTCACTCAGGGTCACAAATGCTGAAATTCTAATAGGTGATTGAGTTCTAAGGACTGAATTGGAATGAATAAGATATTAACTTGTGGAAATGAGTATAGAGCCAGCAAAGATGTGAGCCATGAATGGTGTCAAAGAAGGGAGCCTGAGGTTATTATCAAAGCAAAAGAATCAAATGCCAGGCCCATATGGTAAGGATAAGTCCTTCTTTCTTTAAACTAGGTTCCAAGTGCTTTGTTCAATATTAAATGTACATTGGTGAAAACAGATGTAGCTCCTGCCCTCATGGAGCTTAAAGTCTAGTAGATATAGTCAAGAAAGTAAAATATATATTAATCCCCAAAGCATAATCTACTGAATAAAATCCATAAAAAGAAAAACAGTTCAGTCTTCAAAAATCAGAGAGGTCAGCCGGGGCTTAGAAATTGTCTAATGGCACACGATGGGAGTTGTTGAAACTAACTGTTCACCCAGGAATGGGAATTAATGAGAAGAGAAATGTCTGTTCTGACCAATACTAATCACATTAGAGTAAAGGTAGCTGGCCCAGTTAAAAGCATCAGTCCAGGCTCCATACTCTGCTAGAGCTTCACTCCATTTCTGCCACTGGGAAGAATACTAAGAATAAGAATGACTTATACACAATGGTTACATCTTATGTACGAAGTGCCGGACACAATTCTAAGAATCTTATATCTGTTACCATTATGTTTTATTCTAAAATCACTTCTTTAAGTTAGGTGCTATTATTTTACTTGTTTTACACATAGGGAAACTGGGACAAAAATAGGTATAAAACTAATAACATGTCTAAGATCACACAGATGATAAGTCACACAACCTAGAATTTGCATGAGACTCTGGCACCAGACTTTAGCTTTTAATTTCTATATTGTTTTACTTCTTATTTATTTTTTTCAGTAAATTTTTGGAGGAACAGATGATGTTTTATAACACGAATAAGCTCTCTAGTGTTGACTTCTGAGGTTTTAGTGCATCTATCACCCAAGCAGTTTATACTGTATCCAATATGTAGCTTTTTTATCCCTCATCATCCTCCCACTCTTTCTCCAGAGTCCCCAGAGTCCAGTGTATCATTCTTATTCCTTTGAATCCTTATCGCTTAGCTCTCACTTATGAGTGAGAACATACAATGTTTGGTTTTCCATTCCTGAGTTACTTCACTTAGAGTAATGGTCTCCAATTCCATCCAGGTTTCTGTGAATGCCATTATTTCATTTCTTTTTAGGGTTGAGTACTATTCCAATGTGTGTGTGTGTGTGTGTCACAATTTATTTATCCACTTATTGATTGATGGGCATTTGGTCTGATTCCATATTATTGCAATTCCAAATTGTGCTGCTATAAACATGCCTGTGCAAATCTTTTTTGTGTAATGACTTCCTTGCCTCTGGGTAGATACCCAGGAGTGGAATTGCTGGATCAAACTGTAGTTCTATTTTTAGTTCTTTAAGGAATCTCCAAACTGTTTTCCATAGATGTGACCTTAAATTGTCTACTTGTGCTCTTTCAGACTTTTTCCATGTGGGCATTTAATGCTATGAACTTTCCTCTTAGCACTGTCTTTGCTAAGATGACCAGATGTTTTGATAGGTCATGTCACTATTATTGTTCAGTTCAAAGAATTTTTTAGTTTCCATCTTGACTTCATTGTTGACCCAATAATAATTCAGGAGAGAGCTATTTAATTTCCATGTATTTGCATGGTTTTGAATGTTCCTTCTAGAGTTAAATTCCGATTTTATTCCACTGTACTCTGAAAGGACTTGATATAATTTTAATTTTCTTAAATGTATTGAGACTTGTTTTGTGTCCAATCAAATGGTCTATCTTAGAGAATGTTCCAGCTGGTAATGAATAGAATGTATATTCTGCAGTTGTTGGGTAGAGTGCTCTATAGATGTCTGCTAAGACCATTTTTTTTTTCTGAGGTATATTTTAAATCCATCGTTTCTTTGTTCACTTTGTCTTGATGATCTGTCTAGTGCTGTCAGTGCAGTATTGAAGTCCCCCACTATTACTGTGCTGCTATCTATCTCATTTTTCAGGTCTAGTGGTAATTGCTTTATAAATTTGTGAGCACCAGTGGTAGGGGCACATATATTTAATATTGTGGTATTTTCCTGTTGGACAAATCCTTTCATTATCATATAATGGCCCTCTTTGTCTTTTTAAATGGCTGTTGCTTAAGATTTGTTTTGTCTTATATAATAATAGCTATTCTTGCTTGCTTTTGGTGTCCATTTACATGGAACATATTTTTCTACTCCTTTACCTTAAGTTTATGTTAGTCCTTATGTGTTAGGCACGTCTCTTAAAGATAGCAGATATTTAGTTTGTGAATTCTTTCCCGTTCTGTCATTCCGTATCTTTTAAGTGAAACATTGAGGCCATTAAAATTCAGTGTTAGTATTGGGATATGAGGTACTATTCTAGTCATCATTCTATTTGAGGCCTGAATACCCTGTTTATTTATTTTGCTTGTCGTGTTTGTTTTATAGATCCTGTGAGATTTATGCTTTAAAGAGGTTCTATCTTGGTATATTTCAAGGATTTGTTTCAATATTTAGAGCACCTTTTTTTTAGCAGTTCTCAATATGCTAGTTTGATAGTGCTGAATTATCTCAACATTTGTTTGCCTTAAAAAGACTATTTCTTTCATTTGTGAAGCTTAGCTTCTTGGGATACAAAATTCTTGGCTAATAATAGTTTTGTTTAAGGAGGCTGAATATAGGCCCCAATATCTTCTAACCTGTAGGGTTTCTGCTGATAAATCTGCTGTTAATCTGATAGTTTTTTCTTTATAGTTTATGGGATGCTTTTGCCTCAGAGCTCTTAGGAGTCTTTCCTTGATCTTGACTTTAGATAACAGGATGGCCATAGGCCTAGGCAATTATCTTTTTGTGATACTTTTTTGTGTTCTTTGAGCTTCTTGTATTTGGATATCTAGATCTCCAGCAAGGCCATGGAAGCTTACCTTAATTATTTCCTCAAATATGCTTTTCAAACTTAGATTTCTTTTCTTCCTCAGGAACACCACTTTTTCTTAGGTTTGGTCATTTAACATAATCCCAGACTTCTTGAAAGCTTTGTTTATTTTTTTATTCATTTTTCTTTGTTTTTTGTTGGATTGTGTTAATTCAAAAATCTTGTCTTCGAGCTCTGAAGTTCTTTCTTTTGCTTGTTCAGTTCTATCGCTGATACTTTCCAGTGCATTTCACATTTCTTTAAGTATGTCCTTCATTTCTAGAAGTTGTGATTATTTTTTACATATGCTGTATATTTCACTGAAGGTCTTTCTCTTCATATCTTTTATCTTTTTAAAAAATTTTCATTAAATTCAACCTTTCTCTGGTGCCTCATTGATGAGCTTAATAATTAACCTTCGGAATTCTTTTTCTGATGATTCAGGGATTTTTTTTTTCATGGTTTGGATCCATTGCTGGTAAGCTAGTGTGATCTTTGGGATGTGTTAAAGAACCTTGTTTTTTCATATTACCAGAACTGTTTTTCTGTTCCTTTGGATAGAGTATGTCAGAGGAAAGATCTGCGGTTTGAGGGCTGCTCTTGAGATCTTTTTGTCCTATAGGGTGCTCCCTTGATGTTGCATTCTTCTACTTCCCCAAAGGATGTGGCTTCCTGAGGGCTGAACTACAGTAATTGTTATTTTTATTCTGGATCTAGCCACCCAGTGGAACTACCAGGCTCCGGGCTGGTACTGGGTGGGTTTCTGCAAAGGGTTCTGAGATGCGAACCATCTTCAGGTCTCCTAGCTGTGCATACCAGCAGCTGCTTCGGTGGAGGTGGCAGGAGAGTGAAATGGACTCTGTGAAGATCCTTAGTTGTAGTTTTGTTTATTACTCTAGTTTTGTGTTGGTTGGCCTCCTACCAGGAGGTGGTGCTTTCAAAACAGCATCAGCTGTGGGAGTACAGGGAGGATCAGGCAGTGGACCCTAGAACTCCCGAGAAATATGTCCTTTGTCTTTGGCTACCAGGGTAGGTAGAGAAAGACCATCAAGTGGGTCAGGGTTAGGCGTGTCTGAGCTCAGACCGTCCTTGGGTGGGACTTGCTGTGGCTGCTGTAGGGTACTGGATATGGTTCCCGGGCCAATGGAGTTATATTCCCAGGAGGATTATGGCTGCCTCTGCTGTGTTATGCAGGTTACTAGGGAAGTTGAAAAAAGCCTGCAGCAAAAGGCCTCATCCAGCTTGCACGCACCCCAAAAGGCCAATTTCACTCCTACCATGCTTCCCAATGGCACTGAGTTTATCTCCAGGCAGTGGATGAGCAAAGCAAAGGTTTTTAGGTTTCATGACTCCCTGCCTGCTGTGGCTTCTGTGGTGTGTCCCCACTCCAGATTCACCTCCTCCCCTGAGTTCTGTCAAGGAAACTTTATATTCAGTTGAAATTATTACAAAGTTCAGCTGGAGCTTTCCTTCTCTTTGTGGTCTCTTCTCATTTCCTCTGGCAGCCTTCCGCAAGTACAGCTGCAAGACAAAGTCAGAAATGGCTTCCTTGGGGACCAAGAGAACCCATAGGGCTCTTCTTGCTGCTGCTTCTACCCCTGTGTTTTGCTTGGCTCTATAAATTTGGGTCAGCTCCAGGTGAGGTCAAATCCTTCTCCCATGACCTGGACCTTCAGGTTCCCCAGTGAGGGTTTGTGTTTAGGGGCAGATGATCCCCTTTTACGCTTTCACATGTTGGACACTCACAGTTATTTGGGCTGCCTCCTGGAGCCTGCAGGAGCAATCTTCTTTCTTTAAAGGATTCTCTCAGCCCTCCTGGTATGTACCTGCAGTAGTTCTTGGAGCAACAGTTCACATGTGAGTCCCCGCACACCGTTCTGCCCATCCAAGGGGGAGCTGCAATTTAGTTCTGCCTCCTAGCTGCTATTTTCCTTCCAGCACACGTCCTTATTATTTCTGTTTTGTTTCTTAATACCATTTCAATTAGGCTGGATTTTAAAAAGCAAATCTTAAAGGATAAGCAACCAACCATCACACTATACTCTTTAAGTTTGTGTTTACTTTTCCTATGCTTACCTTGTGTCCCATCTTTTGTATTTCTTCACATGTGACTCTTGGCTGGGATCAAATGCACACCACAGTTCTGGTATTATGAGTTCTGCCTCTTCTACATTGCAACCACTGCCTTGAACCTACCCGCCTTATATCAAATGTTACAAAGCCAACGTCTAGCCCCATCTCACAAACCTTCTTGAATCATGTGTCCTGCCTCTGTACATGGCATGGTTGATGGAACTTGATAAAATCATTTGTTTATACTTATTAAGTATTTTGTAACTTTTTTACCATTTAGACATCATCTGCTTACCTTATTCTTCAAACACTAGTAATCTTGCATTCACCCTTATTGAGCTCCACTTTACTAAAAGATGTGTTGTATTAGTTTTCTTAGGCTGCTATAACATTTACCACAGAGTAGTTGGCTTAAACAACAGAAAGGCATTTCATCAGAATTCTGGAGGCTAGGAGTCCAAGATCAAATCTGGGCATGACTGGTTTCTTCCAAAGCCTTTCTCTGTAGCTTATAGCCATGTTCTTTTTGTCTGCACAGGGTCTTCCTTCTGTGTATTTCTGCATCTTACCCCTTCTTATAAGGGCACCAGTTATAGTGAATTAGGGCCCACCTTAGTGACCTCATTTTAACTTAATTATCTCTTTAAAGACCCTATCTCTAAATATAGTCATATTTTGAGGTACTGAGAGGTAAGATTCCAACATGTAAATTTTGAAGGGGACAAGGTACAGCCCATAGCCCATAGCACTGGGATAGTTTGGACCTCTTTGATATCAACTGTATTCAGGAGTAGATGTCACCATAATCTCAATTTAAGAAGCATGTCTGCTAGACTGAGCCCTGACCATTGTCCACAATTGGATCTGTCCCCTAGTGCAGTCTGTATGGCTCTGGGACTATGGTCCCAGAGGGGGAAAGCTTTATCTCTTTCTTCAGATTATTGGCTCATCAAGCACTGGATATACCAGCATACTGCCTTTTTTCGAATTCCCATGAAAAGGCTGAGCAAGGATAGTTTAACTTGCAGCTAGCTTAAGTTGTGCTGTTCTTATTTTCAACAATGCTTGGAAGCATGGGACTGACTGCCCTTGGCAACGATAGGAAAATGAATGTTATTCCTATCTTATAGTTATTAATATGATATTATACTGTGATTATTTAAAGACCAAAACTCTTTGGAAGGCAACCTGTACCAGCTTGTTTACATTGTTTATTGAAAATGTGTCAGATTTACATGGTTGCTTAGCTAAGTTTGAGCTACATTTACCAGTGCTTTGGCTCTTCTGGGACTAAGATAACTTTCCTGTTTCTTGTGGGTTCATGATGTGAAAATAAAGTATTTCCTGTGTTACTGAGCAGGATGCCTGGGAGCTGGGCCTGGACTTCCTGAACTTCTCTGATATTTGTCTGTGCTTTTTTTCTCCTATTGTACTCTATCCTTCACCTTTATTAATGCCTTGTATGGAGTTTCATGGGTCCTTTTAATTATTTGACCTCATGTCATTGCCTTAAGGTACCATATATGCAAGCCATAGAGCTAAACAACTTTTCTGGTAATTATGCATTGTCATTCTATTTCTGTTTCTTGATATGCGTTAATAGTAATAATTGCTTTCATTTTTTAACCAAATGTTACTTGGTAGATATTAAACTATTTGCTCCAGGAATGTCATTTAATTATTCAGACATATATTGAACATATTTTATGTGCCACATAGCATGGTAGCTATCTTGGAAATAATAGTTAACAATAAAGTTTCCCTGGAATCTGCATTAGCTTCCAGTGTACCAATCAACACAGAAGATATTACTTTTAGATTCATCTGTAATTTACAAAATCACCCACATACATCTTACTTTTACAAAAACTGAGTTGTGGTTAATTTCACAGATTGCCTTGCAGCAAATGCTTTTTCTTCCACTACATACATTGAATGTCAGTAAATTTACTTTAGTAATATTTTAGTGATATTACCATACTCGTCATATGGGTGTAATTCTAATTATTTATTTAAGATACATATTATTGGACATTTATTGACTTCTTATGTTTTTGTACTAGCTTTTGATATAAATGAGTATATTACCACAATTTTAGTGCAGGGAGTACTGTTTCTAATAGTGGTGTGGAAACCTCTGCTATATTTAGCTATTCAATCACTGATAATGCTACAACATCCCTAGTCATAGAACATTATGTATGTCTGAATAAAACCCGCAGAAATATTACATAGCCCTATTATAGAGGTCATACAATGATGGCAAGTATTGCTTTTCTATTGTCATGATTATTTTTGGAAATTTTTCCTAGTTTTTCCCTGAAAATTATCATATTTTAGTCACTGAATACTTGATGGGGTCGGGGAGAGAAGGAGATGCCTAGACACTATTTACACTACTTGTTAGATAATAAAAATTCGTAGAGGATTTTATCTGACCTGTTCCTTTTCTCCTAATTTAAGTATTGAACAATCCATGGAAACAGAAGCAACAGAAGCAAAGTGCAAAAATATCAAGAATTAACGAGAAGAATACAGAGAATCATACCCCATCTTAAATTCTGAAAATGTTCTTCCGTTTGTGATATCCTTTTCTCTTTCTGTGTTCTTTATCCATTTGCATACAAATATGAATGTGCACATGCATACACACATACACAAGTATACACACACACACACACACACACACACACACAAAATAACCTCTCCAGTAACAAAATTGCATAATTAAACATTTTGGTTGAGTTTTGAAATCCAGATATGACACCTAAAGTTGCCAAGATGGGCAGGGGGCAGGATTTGTTTAGATGGCTAACATTAGGAGAAATATTTAATGTAGGTGACAGGCGGATGGAGGCAGCAAACCACCATGGCATGTGTATATCTATGTAACAATCCTGCAAGATCTGCACATGTACCCCAGAACTTAAAGTAAAATAAATAAATAAATAAATAAATAATTCCTTTTTGTGAAAAATCTAGGTTTGCACCTAAGCAATCAGTCTAGGATTTGCTAAATTGCTAAATACTCCCAATTGTAATGATATAGTTAGCTAATGATGTAGTTCAACAATAAAGCCCAAGCCATAAAACCACCAGGGAAAAGACTCTAGGCTATGTGCCATGAAAAATACTCAGATTCAGTCAGAACATCAGGTTTATGTTACATATCTCTAAGTAAGGTAGTGATTTTTTTCCCTTCATCAATCATAAATACCTCCTGACTTTTATAAGGCAATAATAAACCTATTTCCAAACAATTCTGCAGGCAAAACAGCCTTTAGTATTTACAGTTACATGACTGGATTATTTTCCATTTTTATCATGTGCCTTATAAACTTGATTGATTTCAACTAATATACAATAAAATTCCCATTACCTAAACTTACTGCCAGAATAAACTGTTCAGATTATGTAACATTTGTAAAGCTAAAAAAAAATGCATATGATTGATGTCTTTTAACATGCAGCATTTTAAAGAAAAGAAGCTAAAAACAATTCAATGTTTTCTTTTAAACTTACGCTTACCAGAAAAAAAAATTTTTTTCCCAAATGCAAATGATGTGGGCCATAAGGCAGAATGACAATCTGCTACCATACCATAGAGAAAACCCGGAAATGCACTGATGTGTACTAGTTGGTCAAACTTCAATGAGGCGCATTGATACTTTTAGAATGTGCTAATGTAGAGACATACAGTTAATGATAAATAAAGAGTGAGACAGAATATAAATTACTAAAACCTAATATCTTTAAGGATTTTAACTATTTTTAACAGAAAAAAAACAGTCCAATTCGTGATGAAATGAACTTTCCTAAACTCAATCACGGCCATTCAACTTACTAGTTTGATAGCTACCCTTATAATTCAATTCACTTAAATGTAATATGGGTTAAACATCTATTCAGCCTGCTGTGGTTATTTTTAATTTCACAAATAGGATACATTAATATTTTCTTTCTGAAAAATATGCAAATACATATTTAGAGAAAAACATGAACATTTCTCCTCATCTGTTTTCTTATTGCTTTTCTCCACCTGCCCCAGAAATTCCTAAAATTAAGAATTTGACATCAAGATATCCAGTAATTTCTCTAGTATTTACGTGTTAATGTAAGTAATTCTTTGTGAATATACCATAATTTTATTGGAATGGTTTTCTAATTGATGAATGTTTAGAATCATTACAATTTTTCAGTAGCATTCTTAAACAAACACACAAATATTTCAGGATAGAGTTGTGGCGTTGATATTGCCAAATCAAAGATTAGAAGTTGTTTTAATTTTGGTTCATGCTGGAAAGTTGCTCCTAGGCTAAACCAATCATAATCTTACTCTAGATGGGATCACTCTTTTCTGTATCCATGTCAACACTGGAAATTATCACACTCTTTCAAGTTTGATAGTGTTAAAAAATGATTTACATATGCATTTCCCTATTAATGCTTTTGCACATCTATTTAAATGTTTACTATTTAACCTGTCTTTTATGCAATGTTTCTATCCTTTCTACATTGAGCTGTGTTTTAGAAATTTTCAATTTACAAAATAAATTTTATATCATATCAGGCTTTATTCCTATTAGTCAACCTTCAGTATAGTTTATTGATCTTAAAATTGCTGAGAAAAATTTGCTGAAATTTTCCACTAGGATTGTGATTTGTCAAATATTTTTATGTTTCACAAGTTGTTTTAAATTCAAAGCTATTAATATATTTTAATACTATTTTTATTAGGTACATAAATATTTGTGACTAATGTGCTTTGAGTAAATAATATTTATTATTATTAAATACCTCTTTTTATCTTTCTTTAAAATCCCATTTGAATGTATACAAAATGAGAAATGTTCAATCTAATGCTACTATTGCTACATTTCTGTAATTTTATTTAACATCTGCTTTCTAATGATTTAACATTGCATTAAATTCAAATTTTTTGTTATTGTCAACCTTTGTCTCTTATGCAGTGTTTACTTTTTACTCAAAATTCAAATGAGAATTTACTTCTTAATAAAAGAAGTAATTCATTCTATTTCAGTGTGATTATTGACGCATTTTGCTTTATTCTGATATTTTATCTTAAATTTTTTGTTCCATTTTCTTATTCCTTTTCTTATCTTTTTGCCTTTTTCTTTGACTGTGTTTTCTTAATTCTAACTTTTTTTTTCTTCAAATGATTTGATATGTAGATATAGTATTGTAATCTAGTGACTGCTTTCACATTTCTAACACATTTATTAAATAAGGCCTAATAAATATTTATACAGTCTATTTCCTAACAAGAAAATAAAAATATAAGCATTCATTCACTACAGCTTCTTCTTACTTTGATTATGTCTTAGGTTTTTAGTAGAAAATACATAACAATTTTTTAATGTAAGCAAAATGAATGTTCAGAGTTAAATATAAGATTTACTAAATAATTCACTCAAATTTGTTCCCCCATGGATTTATTTTTTTCTCTTTCTGTGGTGTATACCTGTTTGGAAAAATCTCATTTATCCCTTTTGTTAGAATGCTTGCATAGCCAATTATAGAATTCTTGGCTCAAATCATTTTCTTTCACTATTTCATGCCAATGTCAGGTAACTTCTGATTATGGGGCACGATTATAATCTAAGGATTAGTTTAACTGTACACAAGCAGGCATTGGATCCCTGCCGTCGTTTACCTACTGGAGTGACAAGCCTGATCCCAGCCAATGGGACAGGATTACTGTAAACAAGTTGATTCCTGTCAGTCTATTTACTTCTGAGCTGAACTCTTGATTGTTGTAAATATTTATGTTACTTTCATAACCACTCATGGAAAGGAATCCAATCTTATTTGGCATCAAGAATTGTCTCCATCAAGAACTTTCTAAGGTACGTCCTCAAATTTCCAAAGTCAGATTGACCCTACTGGGTCTTCAAGAAATTTCAATTTTTCTTCACCTTGTGAAAATGTTACTAGATTCATATGACTAAGATTAAGCCCTTACTGAGGGTACCAGACAATGGCCTGCTCTCTGTATTGATTTAAATTATGTATTTAAATTTTATGCCTATTTTCATATTTAAGTGCAACATGGTTTTGTTTAAGACATAAAGACTTGATTTAGATCAGTATTTCTTTAAATCAATCATTTCATCAACTTTGTATTTTGAACCAGAGACATTAGCTATATGTTAAAGTCGTATAGTTAAATTGGAATGTCTCTCTCCCTTCTCAATTTTCCTAATCCATCTCCTCTTTATTTGAATTGCAGCTAAAGTACTACTTTCTCTAAGAAATGTTACCTGCTACTCGAAGACAGACAGATAGATGATAGTTAGATGATAGATAGATAAATAGACAGATAGATAGATATAGATGAGTTTGTATAGAGAAGGCATACATACATATACACACAATATATTCTATTTAGAGTAGAGTGAAATCACAATTCTAATGGTACTGAAAAGCAAAATAAAAAAACCAACATCTGTTTTTCTATTCCCTATCTCTTCTTCTCTATCTATTCTATTCCCATGAAGCAGTCTTCCTTTATGGATTTCATGTTTTTGTTCTTCTGATTATCTTCTCCATATTTCAAAAAAAATCAATAATCCCATGGATTTATTATTTGCTTTTTTTCAACTCTAAAACACCTTCTATGAAACCCCTCCCCTTTCTTTTTCTAATGTTTGTTATAGCATAATTTTTAATTTTTCTTTTGTTTCCTTTCTAACGCAAATGATATACATATTTCACTTGTTCATTTGACTCTAGTAGGCATTTCCATTGTACTCTGTATGAAATACACATCTCTATTTCTTCCACTACCTTTTGTTTTCATATTTTTGTATTCCTCACTTTGAGACAATTAAAATTTGTTAAAGTTGTAAACCCTAAATTTTGGTCTGCTATAGGAATCAAGTCTTTATTTACCCATAGTTTGTTAGTGAAAGTTAAGATTAAAAATAATGTTTACATCATCTGATTTTTATAAATGCTGCTTAATTTAAGACCATATATGTTATAGAATTGCAAATCCTTCTCAAAGCATTCAGTGTGATAGATTGCTGAGAACCCTAGAATCAATGGCAAATGAATTATCTTTCCTAACATTCTAACAATTGTTAAATTCATGTTGCCTTTTAGGTTTTTTTACATTTGGACCATGATTTTATTGTACAGCTTTTGTTTTCTAACTTATCTGCCTTTCTTTCTATCATTCAACTTTGTATGCCTGCTGCATAATACATTTTCTGAAGTAGAAAAGTTAATGAATGGAAACTGAAGAAAACATTTATATGAGAATATAGTTTATCAACATTTCACAGTGGACACAGTATGCTAGTGCTTTCATTCCTCGGGAATTACCTAATATAATGTCATTATTTTCCATTTAGGGAAATCAAGGAATAGAGAATCAAGCCACTAGAGTAAGATCACATAATTTGGTTACTGGAAGTCTGGGACCGGAACCCAATTTCCTTATTCCCAGACAACACCTTTTCTATCCTGTATCAATTATCTCAATTTGCTGATGTATAACCCGGATTTATTCCACAGGTCTAGGTGCAATTCTCACTCAGAGCAAGAGGTCTCTTGATGACAAAGGAATGCTGGTTTTAAGCAATTAAGTGTTATTCTTCTAAAACTTCAGAAAAAATTACTAGTCAGTATATGCCTTGCAGGAAACCAATGTTAATTGAACATGTCACATTTGTTTTGTTTACGGAGAGTTAATAGAGTATTATGTTCTATCTCAAATATCCATATGCTGAGTTTTCTGTAGATAGCTTGTCTTACTAGTCAATTAAGTTCAATTAAGACTTTTTTCAAAATGTATTCAAATTAGATCTCTGTTTAATAAACTTTTGGATTGTGTATTACTCAGTTTGAAAAAAATAAAATGTGTTAATGTTGTGAACCCTAAATTTTGGTCTGCTAAAGTAATCAAGTCTTTATTTATCCAAGTTTGTCAGTGAAAGTTAAGATTAAAAATAATGTTTACGTGATCTGATTTTTATAAATACTGCTTAATTCAAGACTATTCAATAACATATAGAATTGTATATCCTTCTCAAAGCATTGAGTGTGATGAGCACTGAATGTTAAGCAATCAATTAATATATGTTCCTTCTCATTTTTAAACCCATCAATAAACATGTGGTGATGTTTTAATAGACAGCAGATGAGCCAAAATCAGGTTCTACTGCCTAATTGTACATAAAATATTTTCAACATTTATATTTAAAAATTCTACTGAGAATGTAAACCTTATAGTTTGGGAATTATAAATTCTACACACTGTTTAAAATTATTATAAGATTTATTAAATTCTTGTTATAAGTTTTATTTGTACAATATTGCTAGTATCCCACAAAAAACAAGTCAAACTCATATACCTGGAGAAATGTCATAAGTTCTTATTTGTAAGATTGAAGAAATTCTCTTAGGTGGTATTCCTTTAGCTCATAACTATTGTAGCTTCAGGGCAGAAAAGACTTTTAGAGCCATTCTGACCATGGAGTAGCATGTCCTCTCCACCCAAACTCTAGGGAGCGTGTGTTAAAGAGTGAGTTTGAGGAAGAAGCAGAACTGGATGTTTTGAGGTCTAGATAGAGCTGCAAAGGTATGTTCAAATTAGGAAGGTGTTTGAAATAAATATTCTCATACTACTTCATACTAAAGACACTAAGGCATGGTGACACATAAAATATCAGTACCAGTGTGACTGAAAGCCTTGCTCTGTCTAGATCTGCTCAAAACAGATATTGCACATTTTCTGGGAAAGAGAAGTTCAGAATTCAGTATGAACACAAGGGATCATTAATTATGTATATATAAACATGTATACACACACACATATAACACAATTATATATGCACACATGCACGCACACACACACACATATTTAGTACCTCATATGGTAGGTGGTAAACAAGGTAGGAGTGAATATCTTTTGTTAGTTCCTCCAGATCAACTTTACTCCCTTTACAATACTCTGTGCCCAGAAATGGTTAGCCCATAGGGATTTTGACAAAAGAGAAGGACTCCCATGCCGTTGTGGCTTCCAACCAGTGGAAAATTTCATTAGATCAAAGGGAAAGAAAGAAAGGAGAATGAAATCAGAATATTTATTCTGCTGGCTACTTCCCTTCAGAGTTGTCCAGTCTGCACTACATTCCCAAAATCTGCACAGAAATGAATTGAGGTCTAATCAATTATCCTTGTGCTGTGGACTGAATGCTTGTGTCCCCAAAATTGATACATTAAAACCCTAACCCACAAAGTGCTGGTATTTGAAAGTGGGGCATTTTGGAGGTAACTGAGGCTTGATTAGGTCATAACGATGAGATTTGTGCTATTACAAGAAGAGGAAGAGACCAGACACTTTTCTCTCTCCTTATTAAGACAGAGTAAAAAGGTGACCATCTTCAGTCCAGGAAGAGAAGCCTCACCAGAAATGAAACCCTGCTGAACCTTGATTTTGGACATTTCAACCTCTAGAATTGTGAGAAAATAAAAATGTTGGTTGTTTAAGCCACCCAGTCTCTGACATTTTGTTATGTCAGCATTGGCTAAAACACTTTGGCTCCACCCATGAGTTGCACCAGTCCAGACAAAAGCTAGGACCCATCAGCATTCGTTTGAAGGATATGTGGGAAGCCATGGCAGCCTTCCTAGCTGCAGGATTCCATGCTAGTGTGCCCATGGTAAAAGCTGTGGAAGATATGTCTGCTTAGAGGTTAGCTCCCTGGTACCATCACTGGACCAGATCTATGGTAGGGTGTGGGGCTTTATCACAAACACGTGAGCCTGGATTTCTGGCATTTTCAGACATTCCTTTGCATAATCCCAATATTTTCTAAAATCAGCCATAGTCAATGTCTATTGCTTTCAGCTAAAAGTCCTGACATATGTCAGCTGCTAATTTTAAAATATTATTAGTTGCAGTGATTATACGACTATTCAGATAGAGTTTTTAATATAGGTTATTTTTGTGGTACCCACAGAAAAAAATAGTTGAATGCTTTCGTTGACTCTTACCCTAGTTTAATATAACACAGTGGCAGACTACCCCTACTGTTCTGGGAAAAAGGCTGATATTTAAATCTAAATTATAATTGAACCTGGCTGTGTATCCCTAGCTCTGAGGTGACCGATCAATTTGGTCAAATTGGTCAATTTAGTCCAACCATTCAGATGCACTGTAACATACAAATTCTCTACCTGCAGAGAACAAGGTTAATAAATAGCATCTCCTGTGCTTTCTCTGCTAAAACAAGTTAACACGTAAGTTACTTGTTTCTCAAATAGGTTCACCTAAGGCCATACTGTGATTTGGCTCATCATTTACCTGA
The DNA here is from genome assembly GCA_004027715.1 of Plecturocebus donacophilus. Lineage (NCBI taxonomy): Eukaryota > Metazoa > Chordata > Mammalia > Primates > Pitheciidae > Plecturocebus > Plecturocebus donacophilus. Next base: position 12,121 of record PVKP010028655.1, on the reverse strand, counting down.
GGTGGCTAGAAAATCACTCAATTTAAATTACAATACACTGCAGCACAGTGAAAGCTATTTTCTAAGCTTTATTATGTTAGGGAACCAAGATGGCCTAATCAATTTCAAGCAGTTTTTAAAATCTTCTAGAATTGAATAAAGGAAGATACTGTGTAAAAGCCATTTAGATGGGCTTATGTGATAATTAAGACATCTCTTATTATTCTCCAACAAGGCATAGTGCATATCATTTTTATTTCATATAAAAAAGAGCTTTCAGTCCTATATATTTACAGATCAAAACATCATAATTATACTTTCATTTCGGTTAGTACTTGAATTAAACTAAACTAATCACTGTTAAATCTTTTCTTTTTGTCCTCGGGATAAAACATAGAAATTTTCCTCAAAATTCATTTTTCACTTCTTCTCTCTGTACTTTTAAATCACTCAATGTTTGTATGTTTCCTTCTATTGCTACCTCACTGCTTTTATTCGCCAACTACCCCAGTCCTTATCCATAAAGTATTTACATATGTCTTCATTCATTCTAAGATTTCTTTCACCTTTCTTCTGTGGTGGACTAGTTATTAGGATTTGGTACACTCTTTCTCTTTTGCCTTCAAAATATGCGCACTTTATTCACTCAGAGCTTCACTGGGAGACAGCTGGCCAATCTGGTAGATTTACCTTGTGATGATGCTGAGACAGTCTAGGTTTTCTAGTTACAGTTTAATGAAAACTTTCTGAAGAAAATGCATATTCCAAACGGAGGAGAGGGAACTCTTTTAGAAATCTAAATTTAGAAACCTGAATTTTGTCAACAAATAACTATTATTTTTTTCTTTCTTCTCATTATTAAAACAAGGGAATTAGACAAATTTCAGCTGTAAAATTAAGTAACTAGACATTAGGGACCCTGGAAAGTGTTGGGTAAATTAATTTGAATGCAGAAAAATAGCAGTATAATTGGTCATCTACTTTACCTTTATCTATGGGCAGAAGCATTTCACATTCAGAGACGCCAAGGTGGGCAATATAAACTTGACAGATTAAGGGAGGTCAAAAATACTTTATACCTCTCCCAAACAGTGGTAGCATCAATGTGTCTACCTCGAGTCTAGGTGGGTGTGGAATTGCTTGATCAATAAGAATATGACAAAAGCTTGCCTATACCAATTTCTAGGTTCATAAGAGACTGTCAGCTTCTACTTTCTGTCTCTTGAATCCTTACTTTTCAATCCACATGTTGAGAAAGTAAAAGCAGTACCACCGAGAAGCTCATGTGAACAAGATATGGGCCCCAGCAATAGCCCTGACTGACTGCCCAACTGACAGCCACTGACAACTCACCAGGCTTGTGTGTAAGCCATCCTAAGAATGGGTTCTCCAGCTGCAGCTGAGAACTCCCAGCTGAGGCCTCCCAGAGCTGAGATAAACATCTCCTCAGAAACCTATCCAAACTGCAGATTTGCAAAAAAATTAATAATTGATGATACTGTTCTAGCAACTGAGCGTTGAGTGGTTTGTAACCCAGCAGTAGACAATTGGGATAATATAGAAGCACCCTCCAAAGCTCTCACTTCTTTCAATTCTCTAATTTGTCTCATATATGTCTTTATATGTATTTGAGCAGAAGGAATTAGCTTTGAATATGATCTCTCCAGAGAAGTACCCGAAAATGTGGGGCAAACAAACAAAAATGACAAAGAAATACAGTGGTGTTTGCCAAAATAGTGAAAGTGTAAACTCAGGAAAAATGATAGGAGGCACATCGCTAATTTAACATTATTGTTCATTCTCTATATCAGCAGTTCCCAACCTTTTTGGCACCAGGGACTGGTTTTGTGAAGACCATGAACTATGTGGCGGGGTTGGGGGGTGGTTTCAGGATGAAACTGTTCCACCTCAGATCGTCAGGCATTGGATTCTCATAAGGAGCTTGCCACCTAGATCCCTCAATACACAGTTCACAATAGAGTTTGCGCTCCTGTGGGAGTCTAATACCGCTGCTGATCTGAGAGATGGCAGAGCTAAAGCAGTCATGCTTGCTTGCCAGCTGCTCATCTCCTGTTCTGCAGCCAGGTTCCTAAGAGGCCATGGTCCAGGCATACAGCGGGAGGACTGGTACTGATCTGTGGCCTGGGAGCTATGGACCCCAGCTCTGTATCATGTCTCTTACTTCTCTAAAGTTGATAATGATAGTTATATTGACAGACTGTTGTGTAAAACAAATTTGCTGAACTCAGACCAACAGTTTTGAGTCCATGGGGTAAAATTAAGCAAGAACCCCCAAACATGTTGTTTGTTTACCAGAAATCCCAGTTCAGAGACAAAACCACAGGCCAAAGGCACCCGCCAGGCGAGGAACCAAATAGTGAGCTCTTCATCACTCTCTTGCTCTTCTCTTGAGGCTCCTCTCTCATAGAGTCTAGAACTCCTAAGCCAGGGCTTCCAGGAAAACACAGCCCTGTGTCCATCATCACGAGAAGTTCAGCAGTCCCAAAGTTTGTGATCTTTGCAAATAAAGGCTCCATAACCATTTCACTGGCCATTTTGAAGAACGTTTTGGAAGTTCCTCCAAAAACTAAAAATTGAGCTACGATATGATCCAGCACTCCGACTACTGAGTGTATACCCCCAACAAAGGACATCAGTGTATCAAAGAGATATCTGCACTCCTACGTTTGTTACAGCACTGTTTACAATAGCTAAGATTTGGAAGCAACCTAAGTGTCCATCAACAGATGAATGGACTAAGAAAATGTGATCCTTGTAGACAATGGAGTACTATTTAGCCATAAGAGAGAATGTGATCCAATCATTTTAAACAACATGGATGGAACTAGTGATCATTATTTTAAGTGAAATAAACCAGGCACAGAAGAACAATCTAGTTTCTTTATTGGCTGTGAGGACAGATTTACATCCATATACAACTACCAACATTTGATCTCAAATGCAAACTAATAGAATAATAGTGTTTAGTTCTATTTATTTAGTTTAATTTCTTTTTCAATGAGAAGATCAGAATTCAGGATTTGGGGATTTTGTTTTAAAATATGTTTTTAACCTCATTCTTTTACTTTTCAGCATGTAATGCTGTATTGCTCAGGATGTTAGAGTAACCCAAAAAGAGCTATTGATAGACACTTGTAAGATAATAATAATCATTCTTGATTTAGTGTCTGCTTACATAACTATTTCCTCCTAAAAGAACTCATTTGGCATGCTGTTACTATTTTATTCACATGTATTGTTATTATTTGGCAGCAGCCTTCATTTGTTAGTGACTAGAATTTAAACTGTTCAATCTGGTTAAAAATGTCACTGTTATTTATCATGCCAAGGTGGAGTTATACTTATAGTCTCCTCTAATCAGCATAAACCCAAAGATATTTCTATTAAAAGATCTCCAAGATGATAGAAGCTTATATCTTCTCTTTCAGAGATTAAGATTTTGAGTGTCTAAAAAAGTTTCAAATTTTGTAAAAATCATCACTTTTCCTGTTTCATAGTTAGGAATTGTCACTTTATATTTCAAACAATTACCTAAAACTGATAATAGACTTAAAATATAGTATATAGAAACTATAAAAAGCTAGAGGCATTATCTACATTTTTAACTCTCTTAATTTTTTTTCAGAAAAGTCTTCACTTTTAAGCAACTGCAAATGTTATTTGCAAAATAATCGAATGTGCCTTATTCTCTGTAATTATTTTTATTTTCTCCTTGAGAAAATTAAGTTACAGTTATGCTATTCTGCACACAAAGATTACTTCTTTGATGTATTTCTGGAAAAAAAGTAACATTTGTAATGATATTTAAGTCTCTTACCTGAAATTGGTATAATTCTTTGATTGTAAAATAATATGATTGAAGCATTATTTCCTTTAACATGCATAAAAATTCACTTGTATGTTTACATGTCAATTCTAATGGCTTTGATGAACTCCAATACAACTTTTCTGTAAAAGGAGATAGATTTTCATATAGGACAACCTGGAGAGGAAGTAAAATTGTCTTTTATCACCCGCTTTTACAATAATGTCAAAAAATGCTAGTCTTACACACACAGGTTCTTATACACTAAGATCACCAACTAATAGATTTTGCTTTTCGATTTATTCTTTATAAAAAGAACCCACAAAGAATGAAGAAATTAGGAGACTATTTTATAACACAATTTTTACAACTATTATAGAATTTGATTTTTTCAGAGTACTAAGATCCACTGATCAAATACAAAGCCATGTGTATGAACTACATGATTCATCTTTTGTGGAGTTATCAACCTAAGGGTACACTATCTACCGTAATTATTGGGGGTCTTAAACTGTGATGGTATTCAGTATCTCCCATATACATTAATTTAGAATTCAAGGACAAAATAATATTTTTCTAAAAAATTGGTGTGCTTTCTCACTTCTGATGATAATCATATAATCAATATTTTCTTTTCCCTTGATTACCAGGAAACTCAAGGTCCAACTATCTGGATCATTGGGGTAGAGTAAATTGTATCTTCATTTCTTAGATAACAATTTTTACCTTTTCATATTGTTATTTTATGATTATCAGGCAAACAAAATGTTTTTGTACTATGCTGTTTCTATTGTTAAATTATTGTAAACTAAAGATTACTTCCGAATCCAACCCTTATTATAATTATTATACAAATTAAATTAGTAGGATCCAAATTAAAGAATAGAGGAAAGCTGTGGAAAATAAAGTATGTTCTTGGAATATATGTTATAAAGTAATTTGCCTTAATATCTTCAGGTATTTATTTCAGATTGACTTTTGATCTGAGATTCTCAAGGCTGGCATTGTAAATAGCATATTCCTCTTTATTCTGTGATATCAAATCTCCTATTCTTTCTTATGAAGCAATTTGGTGTGGGGATGCAGCACACATACAAAACCAATAAGAGACAGTAGTGTTTTCCTCTAAATCCTTATGCTGGATCATATTGCAAGATGAGTGTCAAGGTGAGAAATCGTTTGGACAACATCAAATAAGAAAATGAATACACATTTGTAATAAGGCTATTCATTCAGCATTTGTTTCTGTGGATACAAATCAGCTGTATTTCCTTTTCCTTATAATTCATTATATAAAGTTATTCTCATTATAACAAAGAGGCAAATTGCTTCTTGAAATATTATAATTATCCTAACATATCGTATCAGTTTTTTATATAGTTATATCAGGCATTTCTTTGAGAAAAAGAAAAACTGATTGTCTTCCCAACATGTTCATGAACCCCTATGATACTCTCAAGATGTCATGAATCATTGATGCTTCATTTTTCTGCTTGGAATAAAAGGAATCACTTCTTCATCCTGAGGGGACTGGGAAGCAGAGAAAGTAATAATCTTTCTTGTTCTATAAGTGACTCTCAGATGAAAGAGTAAAAGCTCATACACATTCAAAGGCTCTGCCCCTGTGAGTGCAAAGCTAATAAATTAATTGAAGATCTCTAACAGAGAATGTCATGTTAATGTTATTTCAGGAAGCTATGCAGCTATTTTTTGATATTGTATTTGGAAAAGGTACCTCAAATATTAAACCACAAGGAAAACCTTTCATCGGAAAGTAGCTTCCAAGTCACGGACATAGGATTTGAAGAGGTATCTATAGTGTATGTTAGAAAGTTCACACCATGACACTGATACAGTTTAGGAAGTCATCACTCTAGTTAGGATAATGTGAGATTCCCCTTTATATGGATTTTATCTCTGTATTTCAGTGGTTTTAGTTATCCACATGGTTCTGCTCTCTTAACAGATCCTTTGTTCCTAACACTGCAAAAATGTACCATGCAATTAGTTTCTGAGTTCCTGATGTTTGTCCTGAATTGACATTCAGTCTTACTTGTAACTTGTCTTATCTCTGCATGCGTTTGTCCACTCAAGAGACTTTAGCTCTCTACATCCTGTGGCTTTGGCATCTTTACTGATCTACTTCTTGATTTTTTTTTTTGACCTGTTAGGTTTCTGGTTAATGGCTCATCTACTCCTCTCTAAAATGCCTCTTTTCCAGCTGCCTACACAAAACCATTAACCTGAATTCTGACCTCAGCCATCCTCCTGAAGTTTCCCCATCCATACAGCCTTCTCAACAGGCTCAGAGAACCATGCCACAAATAAAATCCTGTTGAAAACCCAGCTCTCTTCTTGTGACTTTTAATTTTAATTTTTTTTTTTAACCATAGTTCCTCCCTAGATGTCCTCAACCCAGGATCACATTCTGGACTTACCTTATTGACCTTATACTTTATATTTGAGCCTACTTTCCTGTCTTCAGAGAAATAATTGCTCATAGTCTCATTATAATCCAGAATCCAAATTTCATTGGCTCACAAGGGATGATTGTTAGATATTCCAGTATCTTATGAGCTGGTTGTTAATCCATTAGTGGCTTAATGTCAGCCATAATAAGCATATTTACACCACAGGAATTGGCAAACACTTTAAATCAAAGTTTTCTCCATTCTCCCGCTCAGTTCCCCAATGCCCACCTCTCCTTCCAGCCAGTTTGTCACACACCACTGGTTTTTTTCCTACGCATCAGCCTATGAGGCAGAAATAAATCAGAAAATGCATTTAAATCTAGCATGGATAATGTGCTATAAGATACTGTATTAAAAACAATTTATGTTTAACAGGAATTCTCTGAAGAATTACAAGAACTCAATATTTCTCAAATTTAATGTCCATCAGGATCATAGAAGAAGTGTATAGAATTGCAGAGGTCAAGACTCTGTCTTAGACTTTTCTGCATTTGAGCCCTGGATGTCCTTGTTAACAAGCCTGCTTAAGCAAATTAGAGTCCAGCAAAGCTTGAGAACCACTCAAACAATAAATCTCAGGTGGTAACCTGTATAGTATCAAAATAATAAAATGGAGAGTCATTCAGCAGAGCCTTTCCCATGACACTTTTGAGATGATTATCCATTATATTCCAAAATATGCCCAGATGCATATAAAGCAAGAAATTATGCAGTGCCTCTACTAATTATACAGTGCCTCTACTAAGCAATTACATTGTGCCTGTACTACACAATATTGATGTTCTTTTATAGTTTATTCCATAGCACATCCCTAAACAGTGACAAAAGATATAAATACTCGATTTTCAAACTCCAAAAAACCCTCTCCAGACATCAGTAGTCTTATTGGCTCTTCCTATATAAGTAAAAATAATTCAATTGTTTTTCCAGCTTTATCTATCTGAAGACAATTTTATTATTTTGCAAAGATGAATCTTTAGAAAAGTACTTCTGTGTATCTAGATATTTCTAGATTGCCTTGTTTATGCATGAACTAATCATTTTGATAGTTTTCCCTCAAATATTGGGTTTAAATGCTATGTTTAAAAGACAATTACCCATTCTCTCTGCCCCCTTATTGGTTCTCATTTGAGAAAGAATGAACAGAGAGAAAAGTAGGGGAAAAAGTGGTTAACAGAGAGAAAGGAAAATGGATGCAGTGATCCCTGAAGTTTAAGTAACAAGGCTCTTTATGTCAGTGCAATTTTTTGCCCTCTTTTGACACTTTAAATAAGATGTATATGCCGGTGGATGTCTCAGTTTTAAATGATGAACCAAGGAGTGTAATATATCAGAAGTGCGTTCCTCTGTAGACATTTTTCTGAATGAGAAATGTGCCACCTAGAATGTGCTACAAAATGTTAATGGCTTTGATGCTATACAAATTTGAACTTTATTGAAATGTGCTAATAATGAGATAGATTTAAAAATTATATACTGGGTTATAGAACAGTAGGATTGTGGCAAGAAAAGCATGGGAACAATGTATTATCCTGCCATGTAAAAGTACCCCAGGCATTGAGCAATCGAAAGATGGTTTCCACTAACCTTTCCCTTGCTGTGTTTTCTCACAAACCTTAGCAGGTAGGGTAATTTAGCTTGACTTTGATAATGAGATCAGTGGTTAAACCAAGAGGCAGGAATGCTTAAAGGCAGCAGGCAGTTTAAAAACTCATATTTTGTTGTGCTTTAAAGTCACTAGGTTGGTCACGTTTAACCACCCTGCTCCCTCTTCAATACAAGTCTGGAGAATCACCACTAAATAGCAGCAAGCAGAGCACATTCTTTCCATCAAAGTTTTGAAAGCCATTTGTTGGCATTTACAAAATGGCCATTTTTCTGCAAGGAAACTAGAAAGAGTTGTATTTTCTCTTGATGGCACATGCATCTGACTTGATTATTGTGATGCTCATCACTGACTTCTTACAAAGAAACTGTGCTTGTTCCTTCTGTGTTGAAGCCTACCCATATTATCATCACATCACATTTTTGTGGACTTCAGTTTGATCTGGAAAGCATTCCTTTTAAGCTTCCATTCATAACTATATTCTTAAAAGATTTATTTTTAAATTTCACTCTCAAACTAGATGTTACCTTCTGACAAAATATATTAAGGATGTGTGTGACATGGTCTACACTCCGCAGAAGAAATAATGATTACTACATTGATTCTAACGTTTTGGTTTTGCCAAAAAATAAACATACAGAATTGGGTACCACTGAGAGGTCAATAGCAGGCAAAAATAGGAAATATTATTTTAGACAGATAAAGTAGGCTAAATCCAAGTACCCATTCTTTCTTATGTTAAGATATCACCAGTGCTTTTAGCTATTATTCACCTTCACAAAAGTGTTAAGTTGGAAAATAAACGCTGCCATTTTTCTCCAATGCTCACTTAACAGAAATAAATGCAGCCACCACCTTCCAACTCTAAATAATAGGAGATGGAGTGCTTGAATTACTGACTGTAACCTTGACAAGGTGTCTCATCACTTGTTTGAGAAACTCAATCGGTCAGCATCTAATCATACACTGGGATGAAAAATAAGGTTAGAATCTCTGAGTCCAGTGTGGAGAATGGGATTTATATTTGAGGAGCAATTTCATCAGTTAGCAACAGATTGCAGATTAGCAAGACAGAACTCTTGAGGATTGGAAGAAATTGCAGATTTAAACCCTTGATTACGTATTTCTACAATATTCCATTATTACAGAAATAAGATATGCGTGTGTGTGTGTGTGTGTGTGTGTGTGTGTGTGTGTGTGTGTCTAACAATCACAGTCCTCAACACCAGGGTAACTGTACTTTTATTCAGGCTTTCTCCCTCCAGTATGAAGTTAAATTCTTATGTGGATGATATATAATGTCAGACATCTTTGAGACTATATAACAAATTCAAAATTTTACTTGTATTATTTCAGTTTAAATGCACAATGGTCACCACATTTCAAAAATAATAAATCAATCAAGACCTGTAAGCATCATGAAGGTGAATTATTGAGCTACGTAAAATAAAATTTGTGAAATATCTGAAAGCTTGCACTTCTGCTTATCTCTACAAGGTATGTTATAATTTTCTGTTTGAGCCAAAAACCAGAAATGTATGTGACTAAATAAACCATATAGTATAAGCTCATTATTAGAGTTTAAATGAAAGACATTGTGAATGTATTTACTTAACAAACACCTATGCAGTGGTAATTGTGTATAAATCACTGTTCTGTGAAACCTATAAATATTAACTTACTTCATCTTCATAACAACCAATGAGAGTATTACTATTACACACATTATGTAAGTGAGTAAACAGAAATACAGAGACATAAGCAGCTTGCTCAGAATCAACAGCTAGTAAGCGGCAAATACAGGATTTAAATCCAGGCAATCTCACCGAAGAGGGTATACTTTTCTGCAGCTCATGAGAGCCATGACAAGAGCTTTTCATGCTCAAGAGATATTTTGTTGACTGACCTCAGTGATTTAGCGACAAGCATTTCTCCAGGTAACATTATAACGTTCTTGCACAAATAGGGATAGTAGCTAATATTAGTTAAGTAGCTACCACCATTTTTCAGGATGGATTTGTATTTTATCCCATTTATCTTTACAGAGACCTATATAGACATAAAAACAAAAGAAAACAAAAATGAAACAAAGCAAACAAACAAAAAAAACAGGGTCTCACCTTGTTTCCCAGGCTGGTATGCAGTGGTGCCATCACAGCCCATGGCAGCTTCAATCCCCTGAGCTCAAGCGATTCTCCCACCTCAGCCTCCTGAGTAGCTGGGACCACAGGTGCATGCCACCATGCCTGGATAATTTTTTGTACAGACAGAGTCTCCCTATGTTGCCCAGGCTGGTTTTGAACTCTTTGACCCAAGTATTCCACTTTCCCCAGCCTCCCAAAGTGCTGGGATTATGGGTGTGAGCCACCTCATCTGACTCACATTTTTAATTGTATTCTACAATTAGGAAATTGAGGGTTAGAGAAGTTAAGTATCGTTCCCAAGGTCACACTCCAAGTAAGCACATATATTCTAGTCTACTGACTCAATATTTCACTCTCTACCACATATCACATTTTCTGAAATTATTTATGATTGGAAGAGTTGATGTGTGGACTTCTTTAGGAAAGTAAATTAAACTTACATTTTTGGTTTTGCCTAAAGACCCAACTAATGTCTTGCACTTCACATTTTCATGTGATGCTTTGGTAATTATCATAAACTCAGGTACAGATTGAGCGTAACTAGTCTCTAAGAAGGGAGAAAATCTTTAGACAAGGCCATAAAGAAATGTTCAGCAAACTGTACCTAAATAATATATCTGCATATGTAAAGACTTCAATCAATTAAATAAATTAATATTTTCATTAGTACAAATAAGTAAACATAAATTTATTTAAAATCTCTAATAATTTGAGTCAAAACTGCAACTATTACCTTTGACTATTCTTAAATTTAAATGCTACTGTGAAGCCGTAGTGCCTCTGAACTCATGTTAACTATAAGGTCCGAGGGAACTGGAATATCTGAGATGTGGAGGGAAGAAAGTAAGTTCATAGACTCTATAGCAGTCTTACAGGTTGTAAATCCTGGCTCATCCACTGACTTGGACAAGCTATTAAACCTCTTAGTGCCTCAGTTTCCTTATCTATAAATGAAGATAATACTACTGTATAACTCATTAAAGATTAAATGAGTTATATGTTGAATAAAACTTGACACACAGTAATTGTCTGAGACTATTATAGAGGACATTAAAGTATTTTTACCCTGTTTCCTATCAGTTTTGCTCTTTCTTAGATGCGGTAGGAAATCCTGGGTTTCCTACAGGGATTGAGATGTTTCCCTAACTTGTATATATAAAAGAGTTATAAATAAGTAACCTGACTACTTTCATACAACTACTATCGGGTATTTATCTTTAACTGTTGCCATATGCACATGTTTTGACCAAGCTAAATGAAAATCCCTTATTGATGTAATATACAACTATTTGATTTTAGTTTTAATAAATACTATCTTAAATGCTAGTTGTCTTATGGTTACTAGAAAGAGCAACTAAAAAGAAAAATTAGATATAAATGAAGTCTCTATATGCTTCTGATCTACATTTGTTTCATGTTTCATAGCCTTTGGTCAAGTAGCAACTGAGTTTACTTAACATTATTATTAATAACAGAGCCATGTGTCTCCCACATTTTAGGATTTCTGACTAATTGAATCAGTGCTAAGTAGCATTTCAATGTCCATACCATAGAATATTCTACAAGATGAGCATTTACTGGGTTGTGAAGACATTATGGAAAATCACTCCAAGATCTTAAATAACAGATTAAAATGGATGTGATCTCTTCTCAGCTTTATCCAGTAGTATACTACTATAGCATGCAAGGTAATTTGTAACTCAGTACTCTTGAGTGTCATCATCACAATGAGCTGGAACTCTCACCTATATGACAGTCATTAACTATCTGTCTATCCATCTGCCGATGTATATATTATCTATCTATTATCTATCTGTCTGTCTTCCTATCTATCTGCCAATCTCTCTCTCTGTTTCTTCTGTGAATTCTCCTTTTGCTTCTCTACTCACCCATTTTCCCCATATTAAAGCATTTAGGTTTTTCTTTTCTCTTTGCTCCAGGAGAAAGATTCAACAGATTAGAAGACAGGAAAAAAGAGTTGTAGTCTGAGATTTTTATCTCCGCAAGCCTTGGTCTTAAATGTAAAGTAAGAAGACACCAGGCATATACACTAGGACATTTCCAGCTATTGTTGGCTAGAACTGTATTACCTCTG
>PVKP010028654.1:0-29876 GCA_004027715.1 Plecturocebus donacophilus | reverse complement strand
TGAGTTCAAGTCCTGGATATCCTTGTTGATTTTCTATCTCGTTGATCTATGTAATATTGACAGTGTAGTGTTAAAGTCTCCCACTATTATTGTGTGGGAGTCTAAGTCTCTTTGTAAGTCACTAAGAACTTGCCCTATGTATCTGGGTGCTCCTGTAATGGGTGGAGACAGGTGCTGTATTAGAGACCTTCCTTATTTTTCACAAATCACTTCCTAAATACCAGTTGAGTATTTTTGTCTTAAGCTCTTTTGGGTCACAAACATAACAGGTATGGTCGCACACCTGTAGTCCCAGCTACTAGGGAGGCTGAGGTGGGAGGGTTGCTTGAGCCCAGGAGTTTGAGGTTGCAGTGGGCTGTGATTGCGCCACTGCACTCTAGCCTGGATGACAGAGTGAGACTCTGTCTCTTAAAAAAGATTATGCTCTATGAAGATTCAAATTTAACTTTTACTTGATTCAAGGTCATCATCAGGAATATCAAGTGTGTTATTTTATAAATACAATGATGCCTTCATATGTGGTTTAGGTTTGCAGGCTATTTACTTTTGTACTATTTGGTTTAACTGAATTGGCATTTTGCGGTATAATTGTGTATCTTTCTTCTTTGCTACCTGTTGTTACGTTGTTTGCTCTCTCAGCATACCGTTTTGTTTTTTGTTTTTTGGGGAGACAAGGTCTTCTTACTCTGTCACCCAGGCTGGAGTGCAGTGGCGCTATCTTGACTTACTGCAACCTCCACTTCCCAGGCTCAAGCACTTCTCTTGCCTCAGCCTCCTGAGTAGCTGGGGACAGGAGCCCACAACTTCGCCTAGCTGATTTTTGTTTTTTTGTTTTTTGTATTTTTTGTAGAGATGGGGTTTCGCCATGTTGTCCAGGCTGGACTTGACTCCTGATCTCAGGTGATCTGCCCACCTTGGCCTCCCAAAGTGCTGGGATTATAGGTATGACCCACTGTGCCTGGCCAGTATACCCTTCTTTTAAATCAGTGTACACTAGAAAAATAAATGAACAAACTTATGCCTGAAGTGATTGAACAGTGTTTGCTCTTCCAGTTCCCTCTGCTTGATATGCTCTTTTACTGTATCCTCTTAGCTAATTTACTTATCTCCTTCAGGTCTGCTCAAATGACTCCTTCTTAGTGGGGCCTTCTTGAGACTTTTAAAGATTGCAACACTCCTGCCCCTGTACTTCAGATGCCCCTTTCCTTTCATAGTACTTTTTACCTTCTAATATGCTTTATAATTTATACATTTAATATGTTCATTGATTATAAGTCCCACAAAAGTAGAATCTTGTGTTTGTGTGTGTGCACTGCTATTTCCAGCCAGGATCATTGGAATGGTACTGGGCATATAGTAGCCTCTTAGAACTTTTCAGGCCATGCTACTCATAAGTAACATCCCCTAGGTGAAGTGTCACATTGTTCTATATGATGCCTTCTTGAGTAAAAATCCTCTGCCTCTCCCTTCCCAACCCCACCCTGGGGCTCACCTGAGATCCCCAGCAGAAGGAGCAGCGTGAAGGCACAGCCAGCAGGGCCCATGTCTCTGTCCTTAGGGCTACCACTTCTTCCTAGACTCAGGCTCCAAGGAAGAGGCCAGTAGGGAGCTGCCAGGACCAGCTTCTCCTCCTATATGGATTCCTCTGCTTCACCTGCTCCTCTCCTTTGCTCTCCTGAAGGGACCAGACTTCAAGAGAAATGCAGCTGCAGGACCCAGGGGAGGAACTGGGATCTGCGGTGCCCTCTGCTGTCCTGGAAGATCAGGGTGTCTGGGGTTTCTGCCTGTGGCGTTGAGGAGTGGCTGGTTGAGGGCCCTGGAAGGAACAAGATCCTGTCTTTAGCAAGGAGATAGAAGGTGGACAGGATTCTCAAAAAGCGAGAAATGGAAAAGAGGAAATTAACCCAGTATCTGGTTAAATTTTCTGAGTTTTTTGGTTTGTTTTCATTTCTGTTACAGTGTTAGCTACACTGTAAGTCAGGTTTCCTGGGAAATAGACTCTTAAGACAGAAATTTGTGTGCAGGAAATTTTAGAGTGGTCTCAGGATCAGCACCTTGTTTCCCTCTAAACAATCTCAGGATTGTTTAGAGGGAAAGTTGAACTGTGATATATTTGCAACAGAGGCCTCAGCCCACCTCACAAGTTTCTCTGGAGCTGAGGTAGCCCTTCTGTACTGAGCTAAGAAGGATGGGCTCTTAGAGGTCTGCATCACTGGATGCAGGTAGCCTCCTAGGAGGGGCCATTACCTTGGGTGAGGTGGCTCTGTTGGCAGTTCTTGGGATAGGACTTAGCTGTGAACTGTCAGCAGCCAACACTCCTGGTTGCCAGGGAAATGAATGCTTCAGTTCTAAAGGGGGGTGTGGGTAGTACACCACAACATCTGCTACAGAAATCTTTACTGTGCCTTTTGTTTTCCGTGCCACTTGTTTACAGGGTGCTAGGTCTGTGGAGGCAGAATTCAATGAACTATTAAAACATTACTGCTGTCTTGCAGCTTAAAATATTGGGAGGCTTGAAAGAAACGTATCAGTAGTTTAAAAACAATAGAAGTGGCTGGGCGTGGTAGCTTATGACTATTATCCCAGCACTTTGAAAGGCTGAGCTGGGAGGATTCCTTGAGGCCAGGAGTTTGAGACTAGCATGGGCAATACAGTGAGACCCTATATCTACAAAAATTTAAAAACTAGCCAGGTGTGGTGACACGTACCTGAAGAAGTCCCCAGCTACTCGGGAGGCTGAGGCAGGAGGATCAATTGAACGCAGTAGTTCAAGGCTAAATGAGCTATGATTGTACCACTGTGCTCCAGCTTGGGCGACAGAAGGGACCTGTCTCAAATAATAATGGAAGACCAGGAAATGTAGCTATTTTGGTAAGAACTATTCAGTTACGGGCAACTGAGGCCCACTTAAGCTAGCTTAAATCAAGAGGATATTATTTTTAAAGCTATTGTTGTGAGCTGAATTATGTCTTCTCAAAAATTCATCTTGAAATCCTAACCACACTCCCATATCTCAGAATATGATGTATTTGGAGATAAGGTCTTTAAAGAGGTAATTATATTAAAAAGAGGTCATTCAGTTGGGTTCTAATCTGAATGAATGATGTCCTTTGAAGAGGAAATTTCATGTATGTGACATGTACAGAGGAAGAAGACAGCTATTTACAAGCCTAGGATGTCTGAAACAAATCCTTCCTTCATGGCCCTCAGAAAGAACCAGCCATGCTGATACCTTGAGAAAATAAATTTCTGTTGGTTAAGTCCATCTAGTCTGTGGTACTTTGTTACAGCAGCCCTAGCAAACTTATGTAGATATCTATGGAACAATAAGAACAGGATAACAGGGACATGGGGAGCTGCCATAGAACAGCCCTGAAGACCAGAGCTGGAAAGGGGCTGATAGCTTAAGAGCTCATAGCAGGATCTTTTCTCTGGGTCTCTGCTATTACTATGGCTCAACCATATTCCATGTCATTTCTTTCTGTCCTACTATGAACTATCCAAGTTGTTCCTTATTTTCAGTTCAGACTCCCAAGACGTCTTATTTGGTACAGATTATCTTTTCTAACCAGTATGTAGATTCATGACCACGGATTAACTGTCCCTGGGGTAAATACCCTTATAGAGGAAGGTGAGAAGATGGGGTTGTAGAAATATGGCCAGCTCAGCAGCCGGGGTTATTGTGGCACGGCTTGCTGTATCTCAATAAAGCAGCATAAAGATGTTTACCTCTTTAAATAAATTTTAAAAGATTTTAGAAGTGAACATTTGAAAAAATCTCTCCATTTGCTTTTTTATAAACAAGCAGACACTACCAGACCATAAATTTCTACCAAATTTATGTTTTGCAGACTCACTTGTTTTCATTTGTGTCTGTTTGATGGGGATGAAACTCTCCTACTACTATTACATTTGTGATAGTTTCTGAATACATGTTTAATGGTTCTTGTTTTGTATATCCAATTTTTTTTTGTGGTTTATGCATTCACTCTGGTTTTCAGCCACTCACTGTGATTTTATTGTTATATAATAACTCTTAGTACTTTACACCTTAATTTTTTCTGAAATTAATATTACAACTGGCAGTTTTCTCCAGTTCATTTCATTGAAGAAAAAGATTTCTTATTCATAGCACAACCATCTATGTGAGTATTCCAATTTATTTATGGTATTCACAGGCAATTGTAGCTATTGAATTAACTCACTTAAGTATAGTTTTTTTTAAAAAGTCAGAGCTCAGTTTGAGATTTGCGTTCAGATCACGTTTAGAGTAAACGTAGCTTATTATTCATTTTGCAGAGACCTGTAAGCTTTGGACAGATCTTTCTGTTGACTTGCCACAGGAACAAAAACTTGACCAGACAGTCCTTTCCTCTGAGGATCTTGTGGTTGTCTCAGGTCTTTGGACTTCTTACCACTGGACAAATCTGAAGTACTGGCTTATACCCCTTATATGTTAGTTGGATTGCTAATGGAATCTCTCTTCTCTTTTGTTTAAATGTTTTGTAAAAAATGTATTTCAGTTTTGGCGTCTGTTAAGTTTAGTTGGAAATAAACTCTACATCAGTTACTGATGTAACTAAAGCACTACTACTTTATTTTGAAAATTGGAAGGTGAAAGGAGAGAATTAAATAGTTATCCTACTTTTCTTGTATAAACTTTAGTTCAAAGTGTCAAAATAGGTTTAGTTGGTGAGGGAGAATTCCAACTAATAAATGTGGTTGGACCAGTAGCATTAGAAAATCAAGTGGTGATTTTCTCACAGCCCCTCATGAAATAGTTAATTCAAGGAATGATTATCAAATCTTTAGATAAAAAGTTGATAGAGAGCTTAGGCTGTTACCATTTGAACCTTCTGATCAATCTTAGCATCACTAAAAGTGGGACAAGGTAGACATGTGCCTCCTGATGTTACCCCCTATGAAGTATCCTTGTTAAAAAAAGAAAAGTGAAACCTGAATCTCTAAAGCTACTTTCACTGGCAGCAAATATAAGGGATAAAGGAGTAAGTCAAATTACAACTCAAGGAAGTGAATAGTCAAATCCAGAATGTAGGACATTTTACAAAGCATCTGACCCAGTTACTGTTGCAAGTCAATGTTATGAGGGTAAAAAGGGAGAGAGACTGCTCTAGATTATAAGAAACTTAAGAGACATCAGTGTGTTTGGATCCTGATTTTAAAAACCATCTTATTGTTAATCTTGACAGCTGTGATAATGGCTTTTAGTTATGTAAGAAAATATCTATTCCTAAAAAGAAAGTTGGGACCCTCTTAACCCTTTCTAAACCTAAGCTAAAATGTTATCATTTTGGAGAAAGTTCCTCTGGTTTTCAGCCCACAATGCTATTCTTTTGTTTTCTTGGTGTTTGACTGTATTACCTTAAGCAAGTCACCCTTTACCTAAGGCTTGTATTTTCCCATTGTACCATGAAGACATTGGAATCGGTTGATGATCTCAAAGATTAAATCATGCATTGCTTGTTTATCAGTATATGTTATCTATTTATCTTTGCCTACATTATCTGTGTACAAATATTTTCTTCCTTTTCATTCAGTTATCAAGAAACATGCTGGATCTGTCATTTTACTGTTTCACTGGCTCTTATAAGGAAGTGCCGAAGAGTTGGAAGCAAGAGAGTGGGTGCTTAATGCCCACCCCAGGGACTTTCCTGAACACAGCTCTTAGTTTCTGCCTCTCTCATCATGCTGTGTCTTCAGGTCTTAGATTCTCTGTCCCTAGATTATTACCCTATGCTATCATTAAAGTTATCTTTAAATACCTCTGCTGTACACTGTAACTATAATAATAATCTCTGCAAAATAGGAATAATAATATTGCACAAGATTTTCATAAGAATTAAATGAGATATTGTAGAGCTAATGCTTAGCTTGGGTTTGGCCTATTCACCTGTGATAATTAATGGCAAATGCTGTTTTTATTATTGTTATTGAACTCATTTCTCAGCTTTAAGTATTATTTAATTGTACCCAAACAGTTTATCTTGGTGATGGCTTGGATTGATGTTGATGGTACCTGTTAACCAGGGTTTCTCAGCCTTGGCACTATTGACATTTTGGGCCAGATGATTTTTTGTTGTGGAGCAGCTAACCTGTTCATCGTAGGATATTAAGCAGCATCCCTAACCTCTACCTATTAAATGTGAGTAACACCTACTACACTTAGTTGTGACAACCAAAAATATCTCCAGACATTGCCAAATGTCCCCTGAGAGAACCACTGTTGTAAAGCAAAGATGCCACTTCAAAATTCAATCTTCTTTTGAGCACCCTGAAGCTAAAACAAGGAAGACAACAGATTTGCAAGTTTTGTAGCTTTTTATCTAAATTAACAGAAAGGGCAAATGGACACCATTGTCTGTTTTCTAATTCAACCCATCAATCAATCTGTTATATTGGAAAATGAATAGATCTCCTTATAAAACAGTCTCCTAAACAATAATTAAGGCCAGGCATAGTTGCTCATGCCTATAATTCTAGACCTTTGTGGGGAGCGGAGGTGTAAGGATTGCTTGAGCTTAGGAGTTCAAGACCAGCCTGGACAACATAGTGAGACCCATCTCTACAGAAAAATTAAAAAATTAGCCAGGCGGGGTGCTATGTGTTTGTAGTCCCAGCTACTCAGGAGGCTAAGGTGGGAGGATCACTTGAACTTGAGAGGTTGAGACTGCAGTGGGCTGTGATTGGGACAGTGCACTCCAGCCTGCATAACAGAGTGAGACCCTGTCTCAAAAAAAAAAAAAAAAAAAAAAAGAATTGACTTCTCTAGCACATGTATATCAGACCTTGGCTTTTGCCTTTGTGTTCCCTCTGCTAAAAGGTCCAGTCTAGTTTTAATTTTTGAACTTGGACAATAACTTTTTAGTGAAGCTTTTGTGTCACAAATCAGTAAGTGGTAGAATTAGTCCATATACAGTCATGTGCCTCATAATGACATTTCAGACCACATATACTAGGGTGGTCCCATAAGATTATAATGGAGCTGACAAATTCCTGTTGCCTAGTGATGTTATAGTTGTAGGATGTTCATGGTGGTACTATTATAAACCTGACTGCCAGTTGTATAAAAGCATAACATATACAATTATGTACAGTACATATGTGGCAGGCCATTCTTCTATTGCTGTAAAGAATACCTGAGACTGAGTAATTTATTTTATTTATTTATTTTTTTAAAGGGCAGGGGAAGAGGGAAGTAGAGGAGAAATGGGTAAGCTAGGAGAGGAGGCAGGGGAAGGAGGTAAGGGGAGGGGAGAAGCGGTGGAAGAAAAACAGCGACTGAGTAATTTATAAGGAAAGAGGTTTGTTTAATTGGCTCATGGTTCTGCAGGCTGCACTGGAGGCATAGCAGCATCTGCTTATGAGAAGGCCTCAGGAAGCTTCCAATCATGGCAGAAGGCAAAGGGGAGCAGGCATATCACATGGTGAAAGGCAGAGAGAGAGGGGAAGGTGCCATACACTTCTTATGACCAGAACTCACTCACTATTTTGAGGATAGTACCAAGAGGATGGTACTAAACAAGTCAGGAGAAACTCACCCCCATGATCCAGTCACCTCCCACTAGGCCCCACCTCCAACATGGGAATTACAATTCAACATGAGATTTGGTTGGGGTCAGCATCCAAACTGTATCAACATAATACTTAATAATAAATGACTATGTTACTGGTTTATGTATTTATTATGCTATACTTTTAATCATTGTTTTATAGTGTATTTTGTCTACTTATTAAAAAAAAGTTAACTGCAAAACAGCATTCAGGCAGGTCTGTCAGAAAGTATTCTGGAAAAGGCGTTGTTATCGTAGGAGACGACAGCTCCATGCATGTTACTGCACCTCAACACCTTCCTGTGGGACAAGATGTGGAGGTGGAAGACAGCGATACTGATGATCCTGACCCTGTGTAGGCCTAGGCTAGCTAATACATGTGTTTGTGTCTTATTTTGTTTGTTTCTTTTTTTATTTTTTGAGACAGAGTCTTGCTTTGTCGCCCAGGCTGGAGTGCAACGACACAATCTTAGCTCACTGCGACCTCTGCCTCCCGCGTTCAGGTGATCTTCTCCTGCCTTAGCCTTCCAAGTAACTGGGATTACAGGCATGTGCCACCATGCCTGGCTAATTTTTTTGTATTTTTAGTAGAGACGGCATTTCACCATGTTGGCCAGGCTGGTCTCAAACTTCTGACCTCAGGTGATCCACCCGCCTCAACCTCCCAAAGTGCTGGAATTACAAGCATGAGCCACCATGCCCAGCCAGACCAATTTTTATATTTTTAGTAGAGACAGGGTTTCGCCATGTTGACCAGACTAGTCTCGAACTCCTGACCTCAGGTGATCCACCTGCCTCAGCCTCCCAAAGTGCTGGGATTACAGGCATAAGCCACCACACGTGGCCCATCTTAGTTTTTTGTTTCTTTGTTTTTAAAAACTTAAAAAATAAAAAATTTTTAAAAGAGAAAACATATAGAAGATATAAGGAAAGAAAATATTTTTGTGCAACTGTACAATGTGTGTTTTAAGCTAAGTGTTATTACAAGAATCAAAAGTTCTTAAAAATAAAAATGTTTATAAAGTAAAAAAGTTATAATAAGCAAGGATTATTATTAAAGAAAAATTTAAAAGTAAATGTGGTGCAGCCTAAGTGTATGGTGTTTGTAAAGTCTACAGTAGTGTACAGTCATGTCCTAGGCCTTCACATTTACTCACTACTCACTCACTGACTCATCCCAGAGCAACTTCTAGTCCTGCAAGCTCCATTCACAGTAAGTGCCCTATATATAGGTGCGCAGTTTTTATCTTTTATATTTTTACTGTACCTTTTCTATGTGTAGCTATATAAATACTTCCCATTGTGTTACAGTTGCCTACAGTATTCAGTACAGTAACATGGTGCACAGGTTTGTAGTCTAGGAGCAATAGGCATGTAACCTAGGTGTGTAGTAGGCTATATCACTGAGTTTTGTGTCAATTCACCCTATGATGTTCACACAATGACAAAATCACCTAGTGACACATTTCTCAGAACAGATCTCCATCATTAAGCAACATGTGATGTACTTAGCATCTGTTATGTCAGGACCAAGACCTAGACAACCTTTCAGAGACAACCTTCTTTCTCTCACTGGATCTTTGCCTTATCGACCAGTGCACAGGTTTCCCTGGACTGCACTCATCTTCTCCACGGGGACATATCTGCTCTGAGTGCCATTCTACTTGCTTGGAACACTAATGCCCTTTGAAACCAGTTCCCCTTTACAGAGATGCACCTGTTCTTTTGATCACTAACAGAATATATTTCGCTTTTTATGTTTATTCACTTCTATTCATACTAAAGGAATTCTTCCTTATGGTTTTGACAGCTGGCTTTTGGTAGTCTATAGCTTTCATCTTGTTAATTGAAAAAATAAGATTTGATACTTTGTTTGCAAGATACTATGCATTGTTAGCAGGTCAAAAAGATGAATAAGACATTAGTTTCTTTTCTCAAGTCTGTTTTTATCTATTCAGATGGAAAAGTAAAAGCTATATGTACTCAAGAAACTGCAAATAGAGACAAAAGATACAGTAAGAGGTACAAATAACTAGGGCCAAAAGGCAGGTGTTATTTTGGTGTAATATAAGGAAAAACCTTACAGCTTTCCAACAATGAATGGAGGTAATTTGGTATGGTGGAAAGAGGCTTTTTCTTTTTTTTCTTTGAGACAGGGTCTTGCTCTGTCACCCAGGCTAGAGTGTAGTGTCACAGTCACAGTTCACTGCAGCCTCAATCTCCCAGGCTTAATCAATCCTCCCACCTCAGCCTCATGAGTAGCTGGGACTACTGGTGCATGCCACCATGCTGGACTAGTTGTTGTTTTCTTGGTTGTTGTTTTTTTTTTTTTTTTTTTTTTTGTAGAGAGAGGATCTCACCATGTTGCCCAGGCTTGTTGCAGACTCCTGGCCTCAAACAATCCTTCCATCTTGGCCTCCAAAAGTGCTGGGATTACAGGCGTGAGCTACCACACACAGCTGAAAGAGCCATATTTTTGAAGTCTGACAGCCCTGGATAGATCTGTTAAATTAAATATTAGCTGTTCAGTCTTAGGCAAATTACTTAGACTCTTTGAACCTGTTTTGTGTATTTTTATTTCATTTGTAAAGGGGGCTAAATAATACTTTCTTGAGTTGTTAAGATTAAATAAGATATTTAAAGTGACCATCATAGTACTTAATACAGAGGAGTCCTAAAATAAATATGAGTTCCTGCCATTGTTAAGAGATGAGATAGATATGTCATGTTATCCAGAGAATTCACTTAGGCAAGTCTTCTACAAGCAACATGACTTGACTCAAGTAATCTCAATCTAGTCTCTGGGTTCTTAGCTTTCTAGCTTCTGGAATTCAGGCCTTGTCAGAACACCTAGAAGAGATGAAATTCAAGGGACTGACTCACTAAACTCTGAGACTTATGTATGAACCAGGATGTTTATTCTTAGGGAGAATAAACATCCTGGTTCATACATAAGTCTCATACAAAATGAAATAAAAATAATTCATTTTCATTATTTGGAATTTTCACTTTTCCCAACCAGGGACCTCTTCTTCATATGAGTAGAGAAGCCAAATTAGTGTGTCATGGTTTAAAGAGGTTTAAAATGAGAACAAATGGAGGTGGCTAATCTCCACGAGCAGTTCACTTACTAAGATGAAATATCTCATCTTTACAAAAACTGAGTGAAAAAGCACTTTTCTTTTCTTTCTTTCTTTCCTTTTTTTTTTTTTTTTTTGAGATGGAGTCTCGCTCTGTCACCAGGCTGGAGTGTAGTGGCGGAATCTTGGCTCACTGCCACCTCTGCCTCCCAGGTTCAAGCAATTCTCCTGCCTCCACCTCCTGAGTAGCTGGGACTACAGGTGCACACCACCACGCCCAGCTAGTTTTTGTATTTTTAGTAGAGATAGGACTTCACCACGTTGGCCAGGATGGTCTCGATCCCTTAATCTCTTGATCCACCTGCCTCACTCGGCCTCCCAAAGTGCTGGGATTACAGGTGTGAGCCACCAAGCCCAGCCAAAAGAGCACTTTTCTATAACAGAATGTGTTTTTCTAAATAAATGTAAAGTTTATATTCCTTAGACTCAGGGTCTTTCTCCCTTAACAGTCTAGAATCTGGTAAACACATATAGTTATCTGACTTTTCCTTTCTTAGATTCCATGTTATCTCCTGTCTTAATCCTGTTTTTCTTAAACGAGTGCATAATACTCTTGCTTAGATTTAAGCTTTCTGTATGATTCATTCCTAGCATGTTTCCTTGAGATTACACCCAGGTCTCCAAGCTTACCTTCTTCCTAAGACATGAGGTGTGTATTTACTAAAATCTTGTAGTTTTTTTCTACATGTAACTATCTCATTCATTATGTGTGTTATTTTACTTGTTAAGTTTCAGTTTTATAGGATTCTTGTGGGCAAGGGATGGACAATGCCGTGTAGTGAAAATAGTTCCCATTCCCTCATTCCCAACAATGAATACATATCCAAAGCTGCTGTATTAACAAGTATAATGGGGATGAGTGTGGTGGCTCTGCCTGTAATCCCAGTACTTTGGGAGGCTGAGGCAGGTGGATCGCTTGAGGTCAGGGGTTCATGACCAACCTGGGCAACATGGAGAAACCCTATGTCTCTACAAAAATATAAAAATTAGCCGGGTGTGGTGGCACATGCCTGTAGTCCCAGCTACTCAGGAGGCTGAGGCAAGAGAATTGTTTGAACCCAGGAGGCAGAGGTTGCAGTAAGCCGAGATGGCGCCACTACACTCCAGCCTGGGTGACAGAGTGAGACTGCATCTCAAAAAAAAAAAAAAGTAATGAGATGTCAGATTTTTTTGTTTTATTTGTTTGTTTTCTAGACGGAAACAGGCTGTCACCCAGGCTGGAGTGCATGGCGCAATCTTAGGTCACTGCAACCTCCGCCTCCCGGGTCCAAGCGATTTTCCTGCCTCAGCCTCCCGAGTAGCTGGAATTACAGTGTCCACCACCACGCAGCTAATTTTTGTATTATTTAGTAGAGATGGGGTTTCACCATGTTGGCCAAGCTAGTCTTAAACTCCTGACCTTGTGATCCGCCCACCTCGGCCTCCCAAAGTGCTGTGATTACAGGCATGAGCCACCATGCCTGGCCATCAAGTGTTTTTTTTGAGACAGAGTCTCGTTCTGTCACCCAGGCTGGAGAGCAGTGAGGGCATGTCGGCTCACTGCAACCTCCAGCTCCTGGGTTCAAGCGATTCTCCTCCTACCACAGCCTCCCAGGTAGCTGAGATTACAGGCGCCCACCACCATGCCCGGCTAATTTTTGAATTTTTAGTAGAGACAAGGTTTCACCATGTTGACCAGGCTGGTCTGGAACTCCAGACATTAGGTGATCCACCCACCTCCGCCTCCCAAAGTGCTGGGATTACAGGGGTGAACCACTGTGCCCCACCGAGATGTAGTTTTAAGATTAGGTTATAAGAAGACTGTGGCTGGCCAGGCATGGTTGCCCATGCCTATAACCTCAATACTTTGGGAGGCCAAGGCAGGAGGATGGCTTGAGCCCAGGAATTCAAGACCACCTTGGGCAACATGACAAGACTTTGTCTCCACAAAAAAAAATTTTTAACTGCTGGCCATGGTGGTTTGTACCTGTGATCCCAGCTACTCAGGAGGCTGAAGTGAGGAGGCTCACTTGAGCCCTGGTGATTGAGGCTGCAGTGAGCCATGTTTGTACCACCGCACTCCAGCCTGGCCCACAGAGTGAGACCTTGTCAAAAAAGACTGTGGCTTCCATTTTGGGTGCTCTCTATTGCTCTGTCTTGGATCATTGACTCTGGGAGAAGCCAGCTGCCAAAGGCATTCCTTCAGAGAGGCCCGCATGAATGGTAACAGGTGCGTGAGTGAGCGTGGAAGCTGATCCTTTCCTAGTTGAGCCTTGATGACTGCAGCTATGGCTGACATAGCAGCAGCCTTTTGAAAGATCCTAAATCATAACTACCCAACTAAGTCTTCCAGATTACTGTCCTACAGAAACTATGAGATAATAAATGTTCATTGTTTTAGCTACTGAGTTTTAGGGTAATTTGTTGTACTGCAATGGATAACTAATACACTGCCTAGACTCCCCCTCCGGCCTGGCCTGTTTTATCTGAAACCTTCCAGTCTTCCAAGTCCCTACTTTTTCCTCAGAAACCAGTCTAATCCCAGGGTTGGATGGTTTTCTCCTTGGATTAAGCCAGAGGCAAACTAACCTCTGGACCCTAGCATCTTTACCTATAGAATGTGGGGTTTTGTTGGGTGAGGTGATTTCCAGATTCCTTTTAGCCCTCAAGTTCTCTGCTTCTGCATTTCCCTAGGCTCTGTCTTCAGTTTAATCAAAAGAATGAATATGAGAACTGATTGTTAGAATCAACCAAATTTTATTCACTTTGAGGATCTTGTTTACTAGGCTGACCTGTAGGGGCGGAAGGCAACAAGCGAATTAGGCTTATGAGGCTGCGGAATTGCATCTGTCTTGCTGAGTCTTCAAAATCCTGAACTCTGGAATTTCCTCTTTCTCTTTCATTATCAATTGTCACTTTGCCCGGGGCATACGACCTCAACCAGTTAAGGTGGCCCCAGGAAAATCATAGGCAGAAGCATAATAGCAGGGAACCCAGAGAGGCCCAGACTGGGGATAGCAGAAAGCTCAGCAAGCAAGATGGCTGACTTCTCAATCCAAGACTTGTAGAGACTGATGTTTGTGTGTATTCCAGACCCACTGGTTCAGAGGCAGTTTGATCTCTGGCTCACCACTCCTGCCAGAACCCAGAAATCTTCAACTTGACACATCAGGGGGTCTCTTCTACTGCCCAGAGAGAGAGAGGAAAGCTGGCTAGGCAGTGCATAGGGCAAAGGGAAGGAGGTGAAACTCTTCAACAGTTTAGCCAAGAACTGTGCAGTTAGGCCTGTCCAGGCATTCCTGGGTTCACCCAGGGTCTCTGAAGATATGAGATGTGGAGGAAGCATACTGGGGAAGGGAAGGCCTGTGGAAGGTACCCGAGGGGTGGTTCTTACAGTACACTGATTCATCTGCCCCACTAGGAGCTTAGAGCAGATCATAGCTTCACTGATGATGAGCTCAACTCTGTGCAGCAAGCTTTCATTTTGATAGTAGTCACTGCATGTCTGGAGATCAATGAGGGGCACTTTCAGCTCCTTCAGTGTATAAGAAGGCTTGATATCTGTAGGGCCAAAAATTAATACTCAAAGCCGTCTTAATTTAAAAGTGACTTTTAGCTGTGGATACAGATTTTGTGCCTTTGATTTTCAGAGATAGCTCCAATTTCAAATATCCTGCCACATGTTAGATAGCATCCTGATTTATGCTTTGGGAAACAACCTAAAGGCTGAGCTCCCTGGTCTTGAACAAGGCTGAGGGCAGTTGCTCCTGTTTACATAGCACAAATCAATCACAGAAAAATCTTGTAATTTAGGAAAACCCAAAACAGTGAATATGGAATTAAATTGTCTTCAGAATATATATTTATTTTTCTGTAGAAATAAGGGGTAGATCTAATAAGAATCAAGACTGTTGACTCAGAAATGAAGCTATACTCTCCTATCTAGTTTGACTCAGGGACTTTTGCTGACTGGCCTTACTTTCCTAAACACATCTTCATGTCTCCTTCCCCTGTCCGCCTACCCACACACACTCCACCCAGGTGTGGAGAAAGAACTATATTACTTCTCAGACTGAGCAGAACTATTCTGTCTCTAAATTCATTGCCCTGTCCTTTTCACTTTTAAAGTCTCAGCACTATTACTAAACAAGAACAAAAGCAGGTATCAATAAGCAAAGAGATTATAGCAGAAGAAATATGAAAGAGGCAAAGGGTCACAGAGAATTTGAAGTCTGAAGCACCTCAGATTACTGGCCTAGAGGCTGCAATATATCTGGTGCTCTAGGGCTAGGATAGAGAGCAAGCAGAGAGAATGTCAGTCAGAGAAGTAGAACACAGAAAATCTACGTACCCTCACATTGGAATATTCCAGTGTAGCCCCATCCAGTCACCCAGCAGGAGGTTGTATTCTTCTTCAGGTGGACCTCAGATGAGAGAAGGCAGATGGGCAGGACAACAGCCTAACAGAAACTGGGTAGACCAGTTCTACCACACCGATGGCACTAGATGTATTTGCCTGGAAATCAGGGTGGGGAATAATCCAGGACACAGGTTATTACTGTCATTTTGGAGTCTGAGCAAAGATTTGAAGTGACCCCACCAATACACTGTATTTCCTGGCATCCTTAGACCTAAGAAGAGAAGCAGAAGAGATACCATGGGTTTCTTAAGACTCTGCCCTGGGTCATCATAGCAGAGCCCATTGTTGAAGAGGTAACTCTTCAACTGAGTCCCAAAAGGCAGAAGTCAGCCATAAGAGCGATAAAAACATTCCAGACAGGGAATAGAGTGTACATGGCCTTGAGGGTGAGAAAGAGCTTGGCAGTCTCCAGGAATTGAAAGAAAAGCTGGAGAATGGGATGAGGTTGGAAAAGTGGGCAGATACCTGGTGATTCACGGCTTGTAAGCCACAATGTCGCATTTGGGTTTTATTATAGGTGTCTGGGCAGCCACTGTAGTATTTGAAGGAGAGAATGATATTATCTCACCTCTGACTTTAAAAAGTCACTTTTTGGTGTGTATTGAAAGTAGTAAAACCTATTATACTATTGCAATGGTCCAGCGGTAGCTATGTTAGAGTCAAAGTATATTTTGGAAGTAAAACTGACAAGAATCGTATGTGCATTGGATGTGGAAGGTGAGGGAAAGTGAAATACCATATTTGTCTTAAATAACTGGTTATATTGTTGAATGAAATGGGGAAGACAGAGAGAGAAAAAGATTTGGGGACAGTGATGGTGGTAAAATTACCTTTTCTGACCATATTACCTTGGAGATGCCAAGTGGAAGTGCATCCGGACTAGTGTTTGGGGTTAGAGATGCAAGTGCGAGTGTTATCAGCAAATATATGACATTTAAACCAAGGGAAATGGATGAGGGTGGATAATGAGAAATTACCTAATGGGTACAATATACATTATTTGGGTGATAGATACCCTAAGAGCTTTGACTTCACTGCTGTACAGTCTAGGCATACAACAGAAATTCTACTTGTACTCCATAAATGTATACAAATAAAATAAATATTTTTTTAAAAAAAGAGGAAAATATAAGCACGCTTTCTTTCAAAAGGAAAAAAAAAGATGGAGGAGTTCGCTTAGGGACTGTGAAGAGTGCTCAGGACTGTGCATCTGAAGAGTGGTATGAGGTGTAGGCATGCTGCAAGGGAAGCGGCCCTTCCTGGGGAATGTCTTCTGGGTAGAGACTTTGATTTGAGGAATGGGGTGGGAGAATGTAACTATTTTTAGGTAGTCATTTCAATCAAGATGACGTTAAATTTGAAGAAGCCTGAAGTCTGAGAGTAGTTACACTGAATTGAGTGCTAGAGTAGGAAATATTCAAACCCACTAATAATGCGCAACATATGTACTGGGCAGTGCATGATAAGCCCCTCTTCAACCTCAGCCCAGGGGGTGCTGCAGTCACCCAGGTGCCATAACGAGTCTCCCCACAGCAGGGGCAGCACTCACTGGAAGCAGCTCACCACTATCAGCACCCACTGCTCTGAGATGAGGGTGGCTGAGCAGACATGAATCAAGCCCTAGCAGATGCTGACCTGCCTGGGCCACTGCCCCACACTAGCCCCCCAGCCTGAGGCAATGCCAGATGGGCTGCCCACAGACTGCTAACAAAGGAGGAAAAGATGTGGAGGGATGCAGCCTGGAATCCTGCCCCTCCGCTCTCACCATGCCATGGTCATTTCCCAAACTCAGGTCCTCTTTCCTCCTTGCACAGATTCCCTTCCCTCGGTTCATTCAGGCATGCTGCCCCTGGCTGAGGTACCTTACTCGACTCCAGGAGATACTCTGGTTCATCCTCATCTGTACCTAGCAGGAGAATGGGAAATGTGAAAGGCACTCTTGATATATTCTTGCTGTTACATAGGGCCCTCACCCATGCCGCATATGCCTTTCCTAGTCTGAAGCCCCAGTCCCTACCTGGGGCTTACCCCACCCCAGGGGCTCACCCAAAATCCCCAGCAGAAGGAGCAGCGTGAATGCATAGCCAGCAGGGCCCATGTCTCTCTCCTCAGGTCCAGCCCTCCCTGCCTCCTGGACTCAGGATCCCAGGGAGAGGCCAGTGGGGAGTAGGTAGAGAAGCGGGGACAGAGCCACCTTCTCCTCCTAGATGGATTCCTCTGCTTTGGTCTTCACCCCCTGCAGATCCTGTAATCTCAGCACTTTGGGAGGCCAAGGTGGGCAGATCACCTGAGATCCGGAGTTTGAGACCAGCCTGGCCAACCTAGTGAAACCCTATCTCTACCAACAATACAAAAATTAGCTGGGCGTGCTGGTGTGCATCTGTAATCCCAGCTACTACTTGGGAAGCTGAGGCAGGAGAATTGCTTGAGCCTGAGAGTTGGAGGTTGCAGTGAGCCGAGATTGCGCCATTGCCCTCCAGGCTGGATGACAGAGCAAGTCTCCATCCACCCCCGCCAAAAAAAGAATTAACTAGATTAACTAGGCTAGCCAGGCTCTGTGGCTCATGCCTATAATCCCAGCACCTTGAGAAGCTGAGGCAAGCAAATCCCCTGAGGCCAGGAATTCGAGACCAGCCTGCCTGGCCAAAACGGCAAAACCCTGTCTCTACTAAGAAAACAAAAATTACCTGGGCATGGTAGCATACGCCTGTAATCCCAGCTACTTAGGAGGCTGAAGAAGGACAATCACTTGAACTCAGGAGGTAGAGGTAGCAGTGAGCTGAGATCAGCACTACTACACTCCAGTCTGGGCCACAGAGCGAGACTCTCTATCAAAATAATAATAATTAACTTGCAACTTTCTAGAGGCCAAGCCCAAAAAAAAAAAAAGTGTGCCATACACATTATATCATTGAATAATAAGAATAGTACTCTTTAGTCAGGAGAAAATTTTTCCCTCTTGTAAAAAGCACATTGGTTAACATAATATACAGTTCTATAGGAGACTGAGAAACATTCCTCATTTTTTTTATTGTCTCTCAATGAATACAAACACTATGATTTTGAATCATGATTAAGGCATTTCTGTGAAGAGACAAACTAATTGAAGTATTTATATTTCTTGTTATGTAACTTGAAACAAAAGTGGAACTTAGAGAAGATGCCTCTTTCCTCTTTCAAATACCACTGTTTCCACCTATGCTTTGGCGAGGCCCATATTCTCTCAAAGACCTTTGGACTTTCTCGGCATTTTTTGTAAACTGAGGAACCTAACTTGTATTTCCACACCTGTGGAAAGGATAGTTCCAGAGCCAAATAAAAGTGTCAAAGACCTCAAGATGGCAAGTCTCATATCCCTGTATTTAGAAAAGAATAGTAAGGCCTCAGGACAGAAAGCAGAAATAATGTTCGCCATAATGCCCAGAAGTTTAAAATCTTTATTATAATTCAAGGTATCCTTTTGGTTTACAAAGTGACTAAATCTTCTAAGCATAAACTATTGTCTAGAAATGTTAAGGTAATTCTAAATAGTTTAACATATGTGATCAGTTACAGAAGCCTGATAGTGTTTTACATTTTGCCTGACATTTTCATTCACACAGTGGCTATGTGAGTAAAGCATGTTTTCATTCCCTTTATAGATGAGGGAACTGAGGCCCTTGGAGGTTAAATGGCTTAACTAATTATACTGCGCAGTAACAAAGCTATTTCTTCTATTTCCTAGTCTGTAATTATATTTAAACCCAGATCTTCTGAGTCAAAATCTAGGTATCTTTCCTTCCTTGCTATAGCAGCCTCCCAAGTGCAGGAAACCTCATTCGTCCATCCAGCAATCATTTATTCAATACTCATAGCAGGGGCTGTTCTAGAATAGAGGTATGACAATAGGAAAAGCCCCTGTCCTCATAGAGGTTGTGTTGTAGTTGTTAGTCAGATCATGACAAATACTTTGTTTAATAACAGGCTTAGGTACATAGGGATTTGGGAGTCAGACATAACTTTTAAATAAGATGGTCAGACAAGGCATCACTGAGGTGATTTCTGAGCAGAGCCCTGAGAGGTAAGAGAAGAAATGAGCCAGGTGGATAACTGAGAGAAGATGGGTTGAAGCATAGAGAACAGCATTACAAAGTTCCTGAGGCAGGGGTGTGCTTGGGACATTTGAGAAACATTATGACCAGAGCAGAGTGAGTGAGGGGCTCTAGCAGTCAGAAATAAGGTCAGACAGGGAATGGAGGCCTGATGATGTAGACTTTTGCAGGCTATTGTGGGGACTTCAGTTTTTATTCCTAGTGGAATGGGAAGATAGTTGATCTGACTTAAATTTTAAATGAATCACACTGGTGAGTGGATTGATAGTGGTCAGGGATAAAAGCAGGGAAACCAGGCAGAAAACTATTGTAGTAATCTGGGCAGGAGGTGATAGTGGGTTTGGACCAGGGATATAGAGACGTGGTAAGAAGTGACAGATTCCGGTTGCACTGTGAAGTGAGAACACACGAGACCTGCTGATGGATTGGATGTGGTTGTAAGAAGAAGAGAGGAGTCAAGGATGACTCCAAGGTTTTTGGCCTGAGCCATTAGAAGAGTGGAAGTACTGTTTACTGAGATGGGGCACACTGTAGAAGGAGAAGGTTTCTGGAGGGTAGATGAAGAGTTCATTTGTAGGCATAAGTTTAAGATGCTTGATAGATGTCCAGCTGGAGATGTCTAGTAGGCACTTGAATATATAAATCTAGAATTTGGAGACTTGGCCCAAACTGGGGTGAGATTAGGGTATCATCAGCATGTCATAGTATTTAAAGCCATGAGATGAGGTAAGGTCACCTAGGGAGTGAATGTAAGTGAAGCCCACTGTGAATGCTAAGGATTGAGCCCACCTAAGTTTCATGAGATAAATAAGAACTAATAGGAAACTGAGAGGATAGCAGTGGGGTAGGCTTAGAACCGAGAGTAGTATCCTGGAAGCCGAGTAGAGAAAGTGTTTCAGGGAGGAAGGCAATAGGCTGCCAAATGCTGCAGATGGCTGAGAACCGACCATTGGATTTAGCATCATGGAACAGGCTCAAGAGAGAATAAAAGGGGAGTACTTTGAGATAGAAAAAATAGTTTTGCTGTAAAGGGAACAGAGAAACAGCTGGCAAAAGAGGCTGGGTGGCACAGTCTTTTGTTCTTGTTGTTTTAAGATGAGAGAGAAATTACATCCTGTTTGTGTGCTAATGGAATTATCCAGCAAAGAGGAGGAACTTGATGACATAGGAAAGAAAGATAGTGCTGCAGTGGTGTCCTTGAGCAGGGGACAGCTCCCAACTCACCAATTGGAAGGCGAGAATGCTTAGATTGGAACACACACGGATTTTCCTGTAACAAGAACAAAGGCTGTGGGTACAGATGCCAGTTGGTAGCAGGTGTGGTGGTTGAATCCCTCTGCCTATTGTTTCTGTTTCCTCAGTGAAACATAGAAGTTATCCACTGAGAATGAGGCTGGGAATGGAGGTATTGAGGACTTACGGAGAAGTGTGCTAGTCATGTAGCAGTGTGGGAGATGAATGGACTTAGAAAAGAATAGTGTGACTGCTGGGCAGCTGAAAGGATCCATGTGAATTTCAAATGAAATTGGCATAGTTCTGTGTTTACCAGTGCTGCTCAGCAACGTGGGTAGAGTCATGGAGAGAGCAGAGGGTTGGCTGCAAGCGGGTTTTCGGAGGTAGGTATGATGAAGTGGGGACAGGAGAATGATTACAATGAGAAATCATGAACTTAAGCTGGAAAGGAGAAAGGTAAAGAATGAGGAGGGTGTAAAGAGTAAAGCAAGATAAAGTCAGTAGATTGTAAATCCTGATGGAGTTGAAAATTATTGGAATTGGCCTTCTTGCTGCAAGGAGTTCAAGAAAGAAAAAATGGGCCAGGTGCAGTGGCTCACACCTGTAATCCCAGCACTTTGGGAGGCCGAGGCAGGTGGATCGCTTAAGATCAGGAGTTCTAGACAAGCCTGACCAATGTGGTGAAACTCTCGCCTCTCCTAAAAATCCAAAATTAGCTGAGTGTGTTGGTGTGCGCCTGTAATACCAGCTATTCAGGAGGCTGAGGCAGGAGAATTGCTTAAGCCCTGGAGGCAGAGGTTGCAGTGAGCTAAGATCACACCATTGCACTCCAGCCTGGGTGACAAAGCAAGACTCTCTCTCAAAACAAACAAAAACAAACAAACAAAAAAACAAATGGGTTAGCAAGGTGGGATACTTAAAATTGAGAGTCTAGAAAGGGTGCAGGTATTGGTGATAATAAGGTCAGGAAGACCATGGAAGTGGTGCCTAAGGTCTGGTGAAAGATCATTTAATGTTAAAGGCAGATTATGATGAAAAGGCAGTGAATGTTTTAGAAGGGATAGGTGAGGGCTTCTCAGGAGTATTCTGGGGTCTGTGCCCTCCCTCCCTGCCATAGCTCCTGAAACTAGAATGGATCCATCGGCCAGAAATCTTTGTTGACTGATCCTCAACTAAGATGTATCCAGCCAAACTGTGCTCCTTTTTTGACCACGGTTTTCCATTTGGTTCACAAAACCATGCTGGAAGACTTGGTGTTAGGAATTGTATACTGACAACCAAAGCAGAATGCTCTTTCTCTCCAGCAGACTGATGGAAAGAAATCTGAGAATTAATAGCTGTTATTAAAATATTACTAGATTTGACTCCCTGTTCTGCTGCCTGCTAGGCATAATATATGGTTGGGTTTTTTCTTTACAATTACTAAGAAAATTTAAACAGCAGAGAAATGTGTGAGGTAAAATAGAAAGTTTCCTTTCTTACTGTCTCCACTTCTAGCACCTCATAGGTTGTTTGTGAGCATCATTCCAGATCTCTCTCTCTCATTTTCTTCTCTTGCTGCCTATCCATATATATTTGTGTGGGGCCCATATACACGTCTGTATAATATATGTATAAATAAAATATGCATGTATTTTCATCACAGAAAAACATGAAGATATTCTATATATCGTTCTACATACAGCTTAACTTTTTTCAAAGTCCTTCCATGCCAGTATGTACTGACCTGATTACTGTTCTTTAGAATAGCTGCATAACATTCTACATACAGAAGTAGCCTAACATTAAAATCATGCCTGTGTTGATGGGCACTTAGATTTTCTTTATTTTTTTGCTATTATAAATTATGCTGAAGTATATATATGTGTGTGTATATGTGTGTGTGTGTGTGTGTGTATTCTTTCCCCCCCTTCTTGAGAAATTGCTTTGACAAGAATTGCTTTGACATAGAAGTATTAAAGAAAAGACAGTGTGCATTTAAGAATCTGACCTCTATTGCCGCATCATCCTCCAAACAGATAGCACCAATTCACAGTGATGGAGAGCATCCCTTTCCCCATGTGCTCATTCACACTGATTATCTCTACCCCCAACCCCTAAATTTTGGCCAATTGGATGGGACCATTAGGAGAAAATATTTTAGCCAAAGCATATGGCACTAATTTGGGAGGAATAACTGAAATTTGGAAATTAAAAAATAGGATTATTTCATTCTTATTTTTTTATGTAAAGGATGGAATATTAATACTTCTCCAAAATTTAGGGCCTAACTTGAATAGATTTGGTCTTAACTAGTTCCTTAAAGAGGAAAGTGATGAGAGGAAGAGATGGAGCCTAATGGGAGTCATCAAAGCAATCAAAAAAGGTCAGATCCAATTTCTGTTCCTTTGTTTCTGAAAATGTTGCTTCCAAATCTTTTTTTTTTAACAGGAAGTTTACAAAAATTGCAAATTTTGTGCTAAACCCATAGGAGGTACTGATTTCAGATTTCATATGAGTTTAATTCCGAGTTTGTGGTAATTAAGTTGGAAATAAGTTTTATATCAATATTCAGGTTTTTAGATCTTTAAACTTTGACCTATTTTGGAAAGGGACCTATAATGTATATGTTTAATATATAGTAGTACAGATTTAGAGTTAATAACATTTTTCATTTGCTCATGCTTATTCTATACAGAATCTTTTATTAAAAATAATTAACTCATATTTAAAGTTTAAATATGTCAATTAAAAGTCATATTTAAAGTTTAAATATGTCAATTAAAAGTCATATTTCTTATCACTTGATAACTTTCTAACACTCTGTCACAGAAATATTTGAAAACAAACCTAAGTACGAAACTAGAAGAGCCAGTTATAATTCTTTATTTAACTAAGAGAGTATTTTAACATACTGTGACTTTTATAGATATAATGAATATATACCTACCATGAAGTGTATGGATAGACTCTGAATATATGTATGAGTATATGTGTGTTTTGAATACCTTTATTGTGAATTTATACTTGTCAGCACAATAATTACATACCCTTGAGTGTTTTATAGTTGGGCATTCATGTAAGTACACATCTGTTTAAATCTCAAAACAATCTTGCAATATGCACTTAAATGTTTTTGAGGCTCACTTTATGTCTTTGAGTAGAAGATGATAGAAAAGTAACAGATGGCCAACAAGAATATTGATTTGACAAGAGAAAAACTTAGTTACTTTAGTTCCTGAATTTAAAAAAATGTAATCAATGTAAATTCACTTTAAGGAAATCTTGGGAGTATGTTTCCATTGAAGTGCTTTGTTTGCATTTTGTTTTGTTTTGTTTTTGCAAGAGGCTGCCAGGCAGGCAGGAGGGAAAGAAAGAGGCAAGAGGAAGAATATGGACACCTATCTAGTGTTTAGTGGACTTGAAATTTGAACCTATATCTGTGGCTTCAAAGTTCATGCTCTTTCCACTTCTCCAAGAGTTTGCTTTCTGTTGACCTTTATCACTGGAAGAATTTCTCAATGCTGAGAGCAATTTTCCTAATACTCTTAGATCTAAAAATGCTACTGACTGGATTATTCATGTTTGAACATGTAAAAATATTTTCTTGTTAAATTAAGTTTAATCTTATGCTTAATGCTCCCTGTTTTATGGGGAGAACTTTGAAGCAAGAATCAAAAAATCAAATGACACTAATGCTTCCTAATTAGAGAAATCTCTTTTCAATGCAAACTAAAAATATATTGGCTGGTGTTCTAATCAGCTGTGCTTAATTCTAAGCACTAAATTCTGAACACTATGGGTAAAACACTTTGTTCATTTCAGAGATAGCTAGACTTTTCCTAAGCTCTCATTAGGAAAAGTAAAAAGAATAAATTAAGAAAATAAAGCTGGTCACAGTGGCATATACCTGTAATCCCAGCTTCTCAGGAGGTTGAGGTAGGAGGGTTGCTTGAGGCTAGTCCAGGCAACATAGAAAGACCCTGTCTCTAAAAGTAAAAGTAAAACATTAAAAATATCTTATAGTTTGAAAATCTGGTCAACATGAAGAAAAATGGCAGTTTCATCTGTAGGCAGGGTGGTTATTGTGATCATATTTTGGTATTTGCTTCCTATTGCTTGCTGCCAATGGAGCTATTAGGAATATGTGTTTATGGAAGTCTCAGTGCTGATCATAGGAAAATGAGAACAGTCATACTGTTTGTTTTTTCCATAAGTACCAGGTAGCTTTAATGAGCTATAAGAAAATTGTATTATTTGTGCAGAGTACCACATTCAATTCTTAAAATTAAATATTTTGATGTGGTATAGTCATTTTGATGTGGATATAGAATATATCCAAGATTTATCTCCACTATCTTATTTAATCCACATAAAATAAACATGTCTGTTAAGGGTATAGAGCTGAATTATTAAAATGGAGGAGTTGGTGATGGCAGCAGGGATTGACTGCAAATGGGCACAAGGGCTTTTTCTGCGGTGATGGGAATGTTCTAAAATGATCTCATGGTGATGATTGCACAACTCTGTAAATTTATTCAAAATTATCCAATTGTATACTTCAAGTAGGTAAATTTTATGTCATGTAAACTATAAATAAATCTGTTTAAATTTTTTAAAATAGAAAATATGACTATAACTGACTCGAGAACTCTTAGAAAATCTAAAAGAACAAATTTAAATAACAAAATTTTAATAACAAATCAGTTATATTGATGAAACAAAGAAGTAGTCATAGAGCTACCCTCCTTTCCTTCTCCTTCAGAGCTTACAAAGAAATTCTACCAAACTTTTAAGAAATAGATTATTCTAATGCTATTTTAAACTTTTCTAGAACATAGAAAAATGAAGGAGAGGCTTCTAGTTCCTTTTTATGAAGGTAAAATAACATTGACATTGAAACACAGAAAATATATTTCTCATAAAAGAAAACCAAAGACCAGTTTTGTGTGTAAATATTGAAACAAAAATCTGTGAAAGAAAAATTATAATCATTTTATCATTTCATAGAATTCAGGATTACATTTGAAAAGAAATACAAAGAAAAATAAGAAAAGTGACACACAAAACAGCAACATGGTATGATGCTAAAGAGTTTCAGCTCTGGAATCCCAGCACCATCATTTCCTAGTTCCGTGACCTTGGGGAAGTTTAAACATAGATGAATCCTACATAAATCCTTTGTGCCATTCAGTATTAACTAAAGGTTCTATAGGGGCTGAAAAGGACTTATTTGTAGCAGCAATGTCACTACCTCTTTACTTACAATAAGCAGAATAAATATAACAATGAACCCATCCATTATAAGGCATAAGATATTCAGTGTTCATTTTTCACTACTTTCTTTTCTCATCAATAAAATGGGAACTGTTAAGTAAGAGAATATACTTCATAGGGCTCTTGAGAAGGCCAAGTGAGTAAAGCACTTAGGTAAGTGCCTGACACTTAATGTTAAATATGAAAATAACTGCAGAGTATATTTTTAAAATTATTAATGACAAAATTTATTTTGTCATTTCTCTATTGTTGACTATTTAGATGTGCTATTGTAAAGAACAGTGCAATAAATATCTTCATCTGGAAATTTATCTCACCTTTCTATTTCCTGAAGATAGATTTTTTGAAGCTGAATTTTGGAGAAAAAGTAATAAACTCTTTAAAGACCCAAATTGCTCTTCAGTAAGATTATACCCATTCCTACCAATGGTAGCTAAGAATAACTCTATCTGCACTATTTGCACCAGCTTTGAACATCATCATTGCAAAGAAAGTGTTAGGTAATTTGATAGGCTAGAAACAGAATCTGATCATTCTGTGTTAAATGATTCAAATGTTGAAAGGACAGATACACAACCTTAATTCAAATGTTATCCTGAAATGCTTGAAACTCAGAGAAATAGAAATGTTGTTAGTAATCCTCTAGATATATACCAGGAGTTAGGTTTTCCTTTCCAGATTCATATTTTATGTGGTATTAGGGTATTTGCTTTTTTGTAACTTTAGCTATTTAATCTGATGATGAATTTTTCCTAAAAATATAAATTAAAACATAACATACCAAAACAAATGCCTCTGGGGAAAATCTTTATATTTCAGCCTTACTTTTTTTTGTATGTCTTCAATGGGTTTATAAAGTCATATATCTTTCTAGTGTTCTTTATTTTTCCTTCTCCAGTTAACTTCATCCTATTCTTTAAACTCTTTGGGAAGTGAGAATGGAGAACTCTTTGGAAGTGAGAATAAATCATTCTCACTTTGGGAA
The DNA here is from genome assembly GCA_004027715.1 of Plecturocebus donacophilus. Lineage (NCBI taxonomy): Eukaryota > Metazoa > Chordata > Mammalia > Primates > Pitheciidae > Plecturocebus > Plecturocebus donacophilus. The sequence goes on along the minus strand of PVKP010028654.1, from coordinate 3,201 downwards.
GTGAGAATGATTTATGAGTCATTCACTTCCCAGTGAATGACTCATAAATCCAGGCCGGGCGTAGTGACTCACACCTGTAATCTCAGCACTTTGGGAGGCCAAGGCAGGCAGTCACTTGAGGTCAGGAGTTTGAGACCAGCCTGGCCAACATGGTGAAACCGCATCTCTACTAAAAATACAAAAATCAGCTGGGCATGGTGGTCCATGCCTATAATCCCAGTTACTTGGGAGGCTGGGCAGGAGAATCACTTGAACCCAGGAGGCAGAGGTTGCAGTGAGCCAGGATTGCGCCACTGCCCTCCAGACTGGAGACAGAGTGAGACTCCGTCTAAAAAAAAAAAAAGACTCAGCAGCCCACACTGGATCAATGCAAAGCTATCCAATAAATTTGAATTTAGATGACTTTTCAGCTAGAGTAAACCAGGAACGTTTATGGTCTTTTACAGGGAACAGGCATGAGTAATATCTAGATGCTGTGGGCACAGTTGCCATTAAAGTCTGGAAAGTAGAAAGAACCCATCTCTATACAGGCTTCGCACTGCTAAGGGAGAAGTCCCTTCACCTTAGTTAAGCATTGGTGTGTAAATTTTGCCTCACTTTTCCCCCTAAAACAGTGTCTCCTTACTTTTTCCCCCAAAGCACAAATTAACAGGGCACTGAATCAGGGAACTGAATAGTTAGTTACAACTACTTATTTAAGACTTGAACAAATTAATATTAATATATTACTGATTTTTCAAGGCTTTAACTCAGAAAGGTCAGTAACAAGGAAGGTTAGTATCAAGCTCCTAAGCAACTTAATTTTTTACATATATATTTGAATTCTCTACAACAGAGAAATCTGTTTACCTGTCACTTTTGCTATGGCCATGTTTTAGAGATAGCTATACCCAGTGACACTTGGTTAACATTTCAATTCAATATTGGAAACATGTTTTATGTACAGATTAACTGTTTTAAATTGTTTGCACAATTAAAAGACTACCACATTCCTGAGGTACATTGGCACTTAGGCACTCTCAGAATGTACATTTCACTTGACTGTACACACTGTGGTCTCTGATTATAATATGATTTGGTCAGGCCCTTTAAAATAGACATGGATTTACATTTAAATCTCAGTTTTAGTAATCTTTAATGTTTTTTTTTTAACTTACAAGATAATTCTGACAAAATGTCATTCCTTTGTGATCCTCGGATGTAAAAAGAAAACAACTCAGAACCAAGTATTAGAATTTTTCTTTCCTGACTTTGTTGCAGATTCTATTTTCCTTGGGTTAAATTGAATGTTAAGCTTTCCTTCTCGCCCTATCAATGTTTGAACAATTTCTCTAAAATATAAAGATTTGTTCTCCAAACTCATGTACTAAGATATCTTTGAACCAAAACAAAACAAAACAAAAAACCCTTAAGCCGGGTTGGGTGTTTTTGCGTGTGTCTTTTTGTTGTTGTTGTTTGAGATGTGGAAAGATTCTGTGTTATCACAGTAAGATGTTTGTGTCTTGTTTACTATAGACCCTTAAGGGCCAAATAACTTTATTCCCTAGTTATTAAATTCAGGGGCTAATAACCAGCTGTTTTACCAAGCCACAGAAATAACTCAGCCTCCCTTTCAGTCAACACTTGATAATGCCCTGAACAAATGTACATAAGGCTTTGGAAATTCCACAGTGAGTCTTCAAGGTCCACTGAATTTTTTACTCTTTGAAGAAGGTATGATATTTGGAGATGTACTCTTTGTTCCGTTCTTGGTCTGGCAAGAGTTTGAAAATCTCTGTTTATGGTTTGTCCCCTGTTTAGCAGAATTCTCAAACTGCAGTACTCAGTTGCTTTCTCTGAGCTTATATCAAAGAATAAGAGTTTTTATCAATACTCAGGAAAAATGGTTTTTTTGGAATGTCTAGCTTTTCTCCCAACAGTTGTAATGTTTTGACTTAGGAAATAGCCTTGGAAGCATATGATACAGATCTATGGTTTGTTTCAGTTTTCAAAATAATAACACTAGTAATTAGTCATTTGTGTTAGGAAGGACCTTCATACCCACTATCTTGCTTAATCTCTTGTCCATATAGGACTTAATTTCTGCCACTAGTCAACATAATATAAATGCTTATAACAGTTAAGAATTTCTGTGTTGTCAGTGACATCCTGACCTGTAAAAGACAGGCATCACTTATTTTTCACTCTCATTTTGTTTTGAGGGCCCATGCCAACAACTTATACAATTTCACTCCCACATCTTAATGGAATTTGCAGAGAAAAATAGAAAGCAAGTGACATTTCTTTTTCTATTTTAGAGTATACAGGCTTAAATTTTCATTTTGTTGTTTATTATACTTTTTATTGCTCATAACAGCACTCTCAACTTAGATAGTAAATGATTTTTCTACAAATGTTTGGACGCAGATTACTTAGGAAGTATACAGATTCTTGGAGAGAGATCCAAGGTGGCCGATTAGCAACAGCTCAGGAATGTAGCTCCCAGTGAAAACGCAGAGAACGATTGGACGCTGCACTTTCTGACGAATTTTTGTTGCCCACAGACCGGGAGATTCCCGGCAGAGGAGCCACACGGGTCGCCAGCGTGACTCTTTTGGCCAGCACGGCTGTTTTGCTGGCACCCCAGCGCGGCGCTTCCCGGTGCGGAGTATACGGGACGGATGGGCTCGGCTGGTCCCATCCCCACAAGGAAAACAGCAATTGGAAGCGCTGAGGACTGAGAGTTTCACAGCAAGCACAGTGAACCCGGGAAGGTCCGGCTCTGTGGGGAAGGGGCGTCCGCCAAAGGAAAACTAAGAAACAAAAAAACTTCATCACCGGGCGGAGAGAGATCCAAGATGGCCGTGTAGCAGCAGCTCAGGATTGTAGCTCCCAGTGAAAGCACAGAGAGTGAGTGGATGCCGCAATTGCAGACGAATTTTTGATGCCCACAGACTGGGAGATTCCCGGCGAAGGAGCTACACGGGTCGCCAGTGCGACTCTTTTGGCCGGCGCAGCGCTTCTCGGTGCAGATTGTACGGGACTGGATGCCCTTTTAGTCGGGCTCGGCTGGTCCCATCCCCACAAGGAAAACAGCAATTGGAAGCGCTGAGGACTGAGAACAAGCACAGCTGAACCCGGGAAGGCCCAGCTCTGTGGGGAAGGGGTGCCCCCCGAAGGAAAACTAAGAAACAGAAAAAACTTCATCACCAACAAGCCGGA
>PVKP010028653.1:0-29582 GCA_004027715.1 Plecturocebus donacophilus | reverse complement strand
TGAATGGTTTTGCCTAGGTTTTCTTCTAGGGTTTTTATGGTGTTAGGTCTTATGTTTAAGTCTTTAATCCATCTGGAGTTAATTTTAGTGTAAGGTGTCAGGAAGGGGTCCAGTTTCTGCTTTCTGCACATGGCTAGCCAGTTTTCCCAACACCATTTATTAAACAGGGAATCCTTTCCCCATTGCTTGTTTTTGTCAGATTTGTCAAGATCAGATGGTTTGTAGATATGTGGTGTTGCCTCCAAGGCTTCTGTTCTGGTCCATTGGTCTATATCTCTATTTTGGTACCAGTACCATGCTGTTTTGATTACTGTAGCCTTGTAGTATAGTTTGAAGTCTGGTAGTATGATGCCTCCCGCTTTGTTCTTTTTGCTTATAATTGACTTGGCTATGAGGGCTCTCTTTTGGTTCCATATGAAGTTTAATGTGGTCATTGGTAGCTTGATGGGGATAGCATTGAATCTGTAAATTACTTTGGGCAGTATGGACATTTTAATGATATTGATTCTTCCTAACCATGAACATGGAATGTTTCTCCATCTATTTGTGTCCTCTCTTATTTCGTTGAGCAGTGGTTTGTAGTCTCCTTGAAGAGGTCCTTTATGTTCCTTGTTAGTTGTATTCCTAGGTATTTTATTCTCTTTGTAGCAATTGTGAATGGCAGTTCGTTCTTGATTTGGCTCTCTTTAAGTCTGTTATGGGTGTATAGGAATGCTTGTGATTTTTGTACATTGATTTTGTATCCTGAGACTTTGCTGAAGTTGCTTATCAGTTTCAGGAGATTTTGGGCTGAGACGATGGTGTCTTGTAAATATACAATCATGTCGTCTGCAAATAGAGACAATTTTACTTCCTCCTTTCCTATTTGAATATACTTTATTTCTTTTTCTTGCCTGACTGCTCTGGCAAGAACTTCTAATACTATATTAAATAAGAGTGGTGAGAGAGGGTATCCTTGTCTAGTGCCAGATTTCAAAGAGAATGCTTCCAATTTTTGCCCATTCAGTATGATATTGGCTGTGGGTTTGTCATAAACAGCTTTTATTATTCTAAGATACGTTCCATCAATAACTAGTTTATTGAGGATTTTTAGCATAAAGAGCTGTTGAATTTTGTCAAAGGCTTTCTCTGCATCAGTTGAGATAATCATGTGGTTTTTGTCTTTGGTTCTGTTTATGTGGTGAATTACATTTATAGACTTGTGTATGTTGAACCAGCCTTGTATCCCCGGAATAAGCCTACTTGATCATGGTGGATAAGCGTTTTGATGTGCTGTTGCAATTGGTTTGCCAGTATTTTATTGAAGATTTTTGCATCTATGTTCATCATGGATATTGGCCTGAAATTTTCTTTTCTTGCTGAGTATCTGCCAGGTTTTGGTATCAGGATGATGTTGGTCTCATAAAATGATTTGGGAAGGATTCCCTCTTTTTGAATTGTTTGGAATAATTTCAGAAGGAATGGTACCAGATCCTCTTTGTATGTCTGGTAGAATTCAGCTGTGTACCCATCTGGACCTGGGCTTTTTTTGGTTGGTAGGCTTTTAATTGCTGCCTCAACTTCAGACCTTGTTATTGGTCTATTCAGGGTTTCAACTTCTTCCTGGTTTAGGCTTGGGAAGATGCAAGTGTCCAGGAATTTATCCATTTCTTCCAGGTTTACTAGTTTATGTGCATAGAGTTGTTTGTAATAATCTCTGATGTTGGTTTGTATTTCTGTGGAATCAGTGGTGCTATCCCCTTTATCGTTTTTTATTGTGTCTATTTGATTCTTCTCTCTTTTCTTTTTTATTAAGCTGGCTAGTGGTCTGTCTATTTTGTTGATCTTTTCAAAAAACCAGCTCCTGGATTTATTGATTTTTTGAAGATTTTTTTGTGTCTCTACCTTCTTCAGTTCTGCTCTGATCTTACTGAGTAAACTGGACTCAGATGAGTAATTTCAGCTTAGCAAATTCCAGAGTCAGGTTTCTAACTCATCTGTCTGACTCAGAAGCCTGTGTTCTTTCCAATACACAATCCTGACTTCCCTGGCCTGAAAATACAATCATTATTTCTTTATTCTTTCAACCACTTCTATGTGTCATTTATTTATGGGCACCTAGTAGATATTCAGTAAATGTTTGTTCAGTAAATGAATGAGTGAATGAATGAATGAGTAAATGTCTCCGGGAGAGGAGCTCACTATCTACATGGGGACGCAGATCCCATACAAGGCCATCTGTAGGTGTGAAGCATTGCAGAAGGAACTGCCCTTTCTGGGAGTGCCCCAGGAAAACTACACAAAGACTAGAACACTGCACTTGAGCCTGGAGGGCTGAGCAGGCTGTACCAGTGAAGGGTGTTGCAAGCAGAAGGAACAGCATGAGCTCAGGCTCGAGGTGCACTGCCAGTGCTGTAGGGATTTTAGTGTGGTCGGGGAGATGGGAGTGAGGAGGCTTTGAAGCTAAGGTAGCCAGGGTGGGCAGCGCTAGTCCTGGGGGCTGCAGGGCTGGACCCTCCCAAAACCTGTATGTCCTTGGGAGGAACAAGTTGAGAAACCGAGTTTTGATCTGTGGATCTCAATCCTGAGAATGCAAGGTGGTCACTCCATGTTTTCACCACAGTATCCATAACTCCTCACTCCCTCTCTTCTGTTTAGTTCTCTGTGATTCTATTTTTGGAGTTTCCAATGTGAACATCCAATGTGATATGCGGAGAACTCTGGTGATTTGTCCTGAAGCTGCTTCACTTTTTGAATTACGGGAGTTTACCCTTCCCTCTTGGGGACCTGGGAGGATTGAGTCGCCAAGGGCTTCCCACGGAGTCACTCTCGGCTCGCTGGCTCCTGCATTGATTGTGTTGCACTTGTCTTGAAATTAATACAGGAGGTACCCAAACTTTCCACAGAACTGCAGCTCTTGTGTGGATGCATGTGTGTGGAGGGTAGCATGAGATGGATAATCAAATTATTTCCAGAGAAAATAAATTTAAGTCTCAGATGGCTCTGTGAAAGCAGGGACAGATCAATTTCTTCTACTGTTGATCCACTGACAACTTCAGACAGAGTTTGTGAAAACAGAATTTTCTCTTTTTCTATAACAACTTGAGTTCCGTATCTAGCCAACATTCCTTTTGCAAAAAGCCTTAAGTTGTGGCCAGGTTAGCCCTGTCAAATTCGGTGGTTTCCTAGTTAATTTTCGTTTACATTCAGGTGACTGCACGGTTCCTCCCTCCCTCTTCTGCCGTGGATTTCAGTTTTCACGTGGCAGGCGGGTGTCTGGTGCACAGTTCCACCCAGTGAGCTCGTGGAGGTGCACATTTGCCTGTCTGACGTTCTGTGGTAGGTCTCCTCTCCAATGGTCACCAGAACGCCCACACTGTCACCTGTGCTTGGATCTCCTCGTGATGGCCCTGGAGGCCTGCACCCTCTTCTGGGCACAGGAAATGTGCAAGGCAGGGGTGGTGGATGCTGTGACTGTGTCCTTCCCAGATGTTCCTCGCAGCCCTGGTGCCAACCCCACAGGGGCTGGAGCTGCACTTGGGAAGCAGCTGCAATGTCCCCTCACACCCAGTTCCCCAGACACCTTTCCTACCCGGGGTTTCTATAATCTTCCCTATTATCCCCCAACCCCGTGGTTCTGCCTGCAAGGGGTTTGATGCGGAACTTCTGGAACATGCTCTCGTCAGCCTCTTTCCCGATTCTCATCTCTTCCTCGTCCCTGTGGCACCTTGCCTCCTATTGGGCTAGAAAACTGATTTTTATTCAGAATGTATTTTTAAAATTAATTTATTTATCATACTTTAAGTTCTGGGGTACATGTACAGATCGTGCAGGTTTGTTCCATAGGTATACACGTGCCATGGTGGTGGTTTGCTGCGTCCATCGCCCCGTCATCTATGTTAGGTATTTCTCCTAATGCTGTCTCTCCCCAGCCCCCCACCCCCTGCTGTCCCTCCCCAGCTCCTCACCCTCCAGGCCCCAGTGTGTGATGCTCCCCTCCCTGTGTCCGTGTGTTCTCATTGTTCAACACCCACTTATGAGTGACAACATGCAGTATTTGGTTTTCTGTTCTTGTGTCAGTTATTCGTAATATATATATATATATATTTGCCAATTTTGCTATTTGTGGTATAATCTGTATACTAAGAAACCCCCACCAACTCCTAGATGTGTGAAACACTTTGAACCCTGTAAAGCTAGCCTCTTGCCGTTGAAAGCTTTGGGCTTCAAAATTGTGTCTTTTATAGATTTCAAGAGCTTATTTTGGAAGTTAGTGGCTGAGATTTTAACCCTGATCTTCACTGTGTCATTCAGAAGGGAAGAGCGTGGCTAAGGAGTGCTCCTGCCGGCTTGGGGTGGACGGTGATGGTACGATGGGGGCAGGGGTGGGAGAGACTTTGGTTAGACCAGGATCGTATCTTGTTCCAGGCCAGGGAAACGGGAGAGCTTCTGGCAGTACCTGGTTGGGACTCGAGAGATTGGGTTAAGTGAGTGGATGTCTGAAAAATGATCATTTATCTGCAAGTTTCTCCCAAACATAGCTGTTACCTTGGACTGAGCACTGCAATCCTTGGAGACTCTGTTCACATAATAATAAGTCAGGAAAATACAGAATTCTGCTCTGCCCGCCTCACTTAACAGGGTGGAGGGGAGAAGTGTGGGAGGACTTGTTTACCTTGCAGGGAAGAGAAAATGGCTGGTAACTGAGGCTGCGGAGCCTGGCAGTGGGCCCCGGAAAACCACGGAAAGGCCTGGAAGAGCTGCTGTTGTTCCCACGAGTGCAGCTGCAGGCACACTGTCCCGACACCATACCACAGCTCTCGTGACGAGGATGGCTGGGAGGAGCCAATCCTGACAACTGACCCTGTTGCCAGGGACTGTGAGTAGCACTTTATGTGTAATAACCATAATAACTGTGAATGCCTCACAACAGCTCTGCAAGGTCTAGGCTACTATTATCATCCCCATTTTATAGATGGGGAAACTGAGGCATGATCATCAGAGGTGTGTAGGTTATAGAGCCAGGCTTAGAACCTGGGCAGACTACTCCATGAACTTGCATCCTCTTCAGATGACAAGGGTGAGTGGTGGGTGAGTGGCGACCCCAGAGGGATGGGCCTATTGGCTTTTTTAGGAGGTCCCTATCAAAGCTGTGGGCATTAGCAAGTGAGGATTCTTCTTTTGAGACAGGATCTCACTGATGCCCAGGCTGGAGTGCAGTGGCACCATCTCTGCTCACTGTAGCCTGAAACGCCCGGGCTTAAGGGGTCCTCCAGCCTCTGCTTCCTGAGTCGTTGGGACCACAGGTGTGAGCCACTATGCCTGGGTAATTTCTCAAAAATTATTTCTAGCGGTGGGTTTCACCATGTTTCCCAGGCGGGTCTCAAACTCTTGGGCTCAAGTGGTCCTCTCACCTCAGCCTCCCAGAGTGCTGGGGTTACAGGTGTGAGTCACCACACCCCGCCTGCAAACCGGTAATCAGGCGATGGCATGGTCAGGTACTGGTGAGGACTCTCTTCCATGTTGCAGGCAGCCGGCCTTCTCATCTCATCTTCACATGGCAGGAAAGGCTAGCTGGTTCTCTGGCTTCTTATAAGGGCACTCATCCTTCATGAGGGCCAAACCTCATGATCTAACCACCTACCAAAATGGCCACCTCCTGACACCATCACATTGAAATTAGGGTTTCAGTATATGAATTGAATTTGGGGAGGGCAGCACACACATTCAGCCTGTCACTCTGGACATAAACTCAGTGAGGGCAGGGACCGTGACCTGTTCTCCACTATGTCCCAGTACCTAGCACAGGCCTCACCACCTAACGGCTCAAAACATATTGGTTGAAGGATTGAGTGAATTCCTAATGATCTGTTTTTACAGAAAAGGAAGATGAGGCTCAGAGATGTGAACTGACCTGCTCAGAGTCGCCAAGCTGGCGAGTGGCACTGCGAGGCCTGGGACGCTGAGCCTGCAGGGGCAAACACACCCACAGGCGTCACAAACCTCACTTCAAGCCACGGTGGAGAAGCTGAGAGCCTGAAGCATGAGGATGTGGAGTCCCTCCTGCATATTCCAAACGCGTCCAGAGGGAAAGGAAGCCGCGTGCTTTCAGAGAAGCTTGTGTTCAACCCTTCCAAATCATCTTTGTCTAGCACTCGCTCTCTTCAAGTCTCTGCTCAAACACCATCTCTCACGGAGACCTGCTTGACCCCACTCTTTAAAGCAACAGCTCCCTCCAAGCTTCCCTCCTCCTCAGTTTGTCACCACTGGATGACCCGATGGTTTTATTGTCTGCAGTCCGGCGCTGGGCTGTCAGCTCCATGGGAACCGGGACTTCGTTGGGCTTGTTCTCAGCTATGTCCTCAGTGCCTAGAACAGAGCCTGGCACCTACCAGGCCATCAATAAATAGTTGTGGAATGAATGCAAATGAGTGAATACATGAAATTGCTTCTTTTTTGCATACCCTGATTCCTCCCTTAAAAATCTGCATTCTTACAGAGCAATGTTATCCCTATAGTCAGACTAACACTCTGCTGTCTGAAAAGGTCAGAGGCAGCTGGAAAAGCTAAAATTAAAATTTAAAAATTCATTAGCATGGATGAGTGTGCAATGATGGGTAATGCTTAGACCCTGGTTGGAGGAGGGAGCCTAACATCTAAAGGGCTTCTGCGAAAAGGAGCTCTGCCTCCCGACCAGCTTGCCAGCAGTAGCTGGTGTCCACGTTTTAGAATTCTGGCAACCTGATGGCTTAGACGTTGTACATGAAGTCAGTTAAAAAAACGGTAGTGAGGTATAATTAAGATATAATAAATGGCACATATTTAAGATGGACACTTTGGTGTGCTTTGACGTATGGATACAGCTGTGAAAGCATCACCACAATCAAGACAGCAAACATCTCCATCCTCCACCAAAATGTACTTGTGGCCCTTGGTAATTCCTCCCTTGAGGGCACTCCCTTCCCCATGCCCAGGCAACAGCTTACCTGCTCTACCACTGTAGGTTAGTTTGCATTTTAAAGTGTTTTACATACATGGAACCAAGCAGCATACACTCTGACTTCTTTCATGGAACATCATTATGTTGAGTTTCATCTGTTGTGTTGCATGTATCGATGGTTCATTATTTTAATTGCAGAGCAGTATGGAGGTACCATAAATTGTTTACACATTTACCTGTTGATGGAAATCTGGGTTGTGGCCATTACAAATAAAGCTGCTGTGAATGTTTGTGTATGTCTTTGTGTGAACATAAACTTTCATTGCTCTTGGACATATATCTGTGTGGAATGGCTAGAACATATGACGTCATATATGAAACGTTATAAGAATCTGTCAAACAGCTTTCCACAGTGCTTGTACCATTTTCCAGTCCACTAGCCACATAAGAGAGTTCTGGTTCCTCCACATTCTCACAAACACTGAATGTGGTCAGCTTTTTAAATTGTACTTATGCTAATAGTCAGCAGTGATTTCTCATTGCAGTTTTAATTTGGATTTCACGTTTTTGTCTGCCAAACACATGTCTTCTTTGGTGGAGTGTCTGGTTAGATCTTTTGGGTTGTTTATTTGATCATTTTTGAGTTTTGAGAGTTCATTATATATTCTAGATACAAAGTCTTTGTCAAATATATGGTTTGGGAATATTTAATTATGCAGGTTTTCTTTTCATTCTTTCAACAGTGTCTTTTGAAAAGCAGAAGGTATTCATTTTGACAAAGTCCAATTTGTCAACTTTTTCTTTTATGGATTTTGCTTTGGTGTCTAAGGAATATTTGCTCAACTCAAGGTCACATTTTAAAGCGTTTTTTTGTAGTATGTGGTGCAAACTATGGATCAAAGTTCATTTCTCTTTTTTTTTTCTTTTGCACATGCAATTATACAGCATCATTTTTTGAAAAGACTATTTTTTCCACTGAATTGAATTCCACCTTGGTTGAATTCAATCAGCCATATACATGAGCGGTTGTATTTCTATATCCCTTTTCTGTTTAATTGATCTATTTGTTTATTTTGACACCAATAGCACCATTTCCTGATTACTGTAGCTTTATAAATCTTAAATCAGGTTGTGTTAGATACGTAATATTTTTTCTTTGCAAAGTAAGTTGTTTTGGCTATTATAGGTCCATTGCATTCCCATGCAAATTTTAGAATTACTTGTCAATTTTGACCAAAATATCCTGCTGTGATTTTGATTCCGTTTGTGTCGAATCTATAGATCAGTTTAGGGAGAATTTACATCTTAACAAACATTGTATCTTCCAGTCCACAAATACAGTATAGCTCTTCATTTATTTAAGTGTTTAAAATTTTCTCTCAGCAATGTTTTATAGTTTCAGTGTACTTTTGTCAGATTTATTCAGATTTATCCATAAATATTAAGTAATGGAATACTATTATTAATCATACTGCCTTTTAAAGTTCCAATTTCTGTTTTTCATTACTAAAGTACAGAAATACAAGTGAGTTTTGTTGGTTTAGTAGAATCCTTCAAGCTTTCTAAGCTCACCGATTAGCTTTAGTGGCTTTTTTTGTGGATTCTATCAGGTTTTCTACATGGACAACCATAGTGCTGTTGAATAAAGACAGTTTTACATTTTCCTTTCCAATCTGGATGCTTTTTATTTCTTTTTCTTGCCTTACTTTACTGGCTAAAACTTCCAGGACAATGTTTAATGAGTTGGTGAGAGCAAATATAACCCACTAGTTTCTGATTCGGTTGCTCACCATTGAGTGTGATAGTAGCTGCGGGTTTTTCATGGAGCACCTTTATTGTATGGAGGAGTTTCCCTTCATTCCTACTCTGTCAATGGTTTTAATCAGAAATTGATGTCAGATTTTGTAAAATTTTCCCCATTGAGATGGCCATATATTTTACTTTTTCGTCATTTAATAGAATAAATAACATTGATTGATTTTTTAAAAAATATTAAATCAACGTTGCCTTCTTGAGATAGACTCAACTTGGTCATGATAAACTATTCTTTTTTGAAATCTATTGTTAGCTTCTATTTGCTCAAATTTTGTTAAGAACTTTTGCATCTAAGTTCATGAGGAATATTGATCTTTGGTTTTCTCTTCTTGGAATGTCTTTGTTTGGTTTTGGAATCAGGCTATCGCTGGCCTCATAAAATGAGTTGGAAAGTATATTCTCACTTCACTTTTATGGAAGAGTGTGAGAAGAATTGGTATTATTTCCTCATTAAATATTTGTTCAAATTCACCTGTGAATTTTGGTGACTGGCATTTTCTTTATTGGAAGATTTTAAACTAAAAGTTAATTTTTTTAAACTTGCATTTTAGGTTTTGGGGTACATGTGAAGAACATGCAAGATTGTTGCATAGGTACACACATGGCAGTGTGGTTTGCTGCCTTCCTCCCCATCACGTATATCTGGCATTTCTCCCCATGCTCTCTCTCCCCAACTCCCCACTCCCCACTGTCCCTCCCCTAGTTCCCCCCCACAGACCCCAGTGTGTGATGCTCCCCTCCCTGTGTCCATGTGTTCTCATTGTTCAACACCCACCTATGAGTGAGAACAGGCGGTGTTTGATTTTCTGTTCTTGTGTCAGTTTGCTGAGAATGATGGTTTCCAGGTTCATCCATGTCCCTACAAAGGACACGAACTCATCGTTTCTTATGGCTGCATAGTATTCCATGGTGTATATGTGCCACATTTTCCCTGTCCAGCCTAACATCGATGGGCATTTGGGTTGGTTCCAGGTCTTTGCTATTGTAAACAGTGCTGCAATGAACATTTGTGTGCATGTGTCCTTATAGTAGAATGATTATAATCCTTTGGATATATACCCAGTAATGGGATTGCTGGGTCAAATAGAATTTCTATTTCTAGGTACTTGAGGAATGGTCACACTGTCTTCCACAATGGTTGAACTAGTTTACACTCCCAATAGTGTAAAAGTGTTCCTATTTCTCCACATCCTCTCCAGCATCTGTTGTCTCCCGATTTTTTAATGATCGCCATTCTAACTGGCGTGAGATGGTATCTCAATGTAGTTTTGATTGGCATTTCTCTAATGACCGGTGATGATGAGCATTTTTTCATATGTTTGTTGGCCTCATGTGTGTCTTCTTTTGTAAAGTGTCTGTTCATATCCTTTGCCCACTTTTGAATGGGCTTGTTTGTTTTGTTCTTGTAAATCTGTTTTAGTTCTTTGTAGATTCTGGATATTAGCCCTTTGTCAGATGGGTAGATCGCAAAAAATTTTTTCCCATTCTGTTGGTTGCGGATTCACTCTAATGATTGTTTCTTTTGCTGTGTAGAAGCTCTGTAGTTTAATTAGATTCCATTTTTCTATTTTGGCTTTTGTTGCCAATGCTTTTGGTGTTTTGGTCATGAATTCCTTGCCTACACCTATGTCTAGAATGGTTTCGCCTAGGTTTTCTTCTAGGGTTTTTATGGTGTTAGGCTTTATGTTTAAGTCTTTAATCCATCTGGAGTTAATTTTGGTGTAAGGTGTCAGGAAGGGGTCCAGTTTCTGCTTTCTGCACATGGCTAGTCCGTTTTCCCAACACTATTTATTAAACAGGGACTCCTTTCCCCATTGTTTGTTTTGTCAGGTAAAAGTTAAATTTTTTTTAGTATATCATATCTTTTTCTTCTTGAATAATAGTTGATAATGTATGCATTTCAAAGAATTTGTTCATTTGATATAAGTGGTTGCATTTATTGGCATAATGCTGTTCGTAATACTTTATTATTCTTTTAATTTCTGTGGAATCTATAGCGATGCCACTTTTTTCATTCTGATGTTGGTATTCTGTGTCCTCCCTCCCTCCCTGCCTTCCTTCCTTCTTTTCTTTTCTTTTTCTATTTATTTCCAGATCAGTTTGGCTAGTGGTTTATCAATTTTGCTGATATTTTCCAAGAATCAACTTCTAGCTTCATTGATTCTCTCTATTGCTTTTCTGTTTTGTATTTCACTGTTATCTGCTCATTCTTATTTCTTTTCTTTGGCTTAGTTTAGGTTTAGGGTGCTCTCCTTTTTTTACTTGAAGGGGGTTCTGAAGTCATAGACTTGAGACTTCTTTTCTAAATATAGGATTTAGTGCCATAAATTTCTCTCTAGTAAACGTGTTAGTGACACCAACAAATTTCAATAGTGTCAGTTCTGGACTGAGTTGAATTGATTTGTTTTCGCATTTATTTTGCACCATATTTCCTGCTTTTTGACGTGCCTGGTATTCCTTGATTGAATGTCAATCATTTAGCTTATTGGGTGCTGAGTATTTTGGTATTCTATTAACTATTCTTGGTCTTTATTCTGGTATGCAGTTAAGCATGTGGAAATACTTTGATCCTTTTGTGTTTAGCTTTTATGATTTATTAAGATGTTTAGTCTATGGCTAATGATTCCCCACTATTGAGACAAGATCTTTCTGAGTCCTCTACCAAGTGACCCCTGACTTACGAGGTCTTCAAGTCTGGCTGGTGGGAAACAGCACTATTTCCCTTCTGCTGTGAGCACTAATTATGGCTCCCTAGAATCCTTTTGGGTGATTCTTTCCCCAGCCGCAAGTAATTCTCTCACACGCATGTACTGATGTCACTGCTGAATGGTTGAGGATAGCCCCCTGTAGATTTCTGGTGTTCTGACTCTCCTCTTTCCAAAACTCTGCCTGCAATCTCTTGAACTCCCCTGGGCTCTGCCTGGGTTCCCGTCCCTGCAGCAGTGCCTGGAAAGTTCCTAAGGCAGAAAGTAGGGCAACTCTAGACTCACCTCATTTCTCTCCTGCTTTTTAGGGTAACTTCCCTTTGTTGTCTAACGTCCAACATCTTGAAAACTATTGTTTTGCACCTTTTGTCCATTTAAAAATGTTTTCCAAGTGGGAAGACAAATCTGGTCCTTATTACCATGTGTTTGTTGACAGTCTTAAACTGGTTTTGACTTACCTTCCTCACTGACTAGGCTATCATCTTCTCATACAGTTAAGATGCTTTTTCTTTTCCTGTGAATTGTCTGTTTACTTCTTAGCTTAGTTTTCTCTAGGGCTTTTCTTTCTCCTGTGGTTTTAGAAAATGCTACAGAGATCTATATGTTAGGGATAATAACTCTTTTTAATGTATTGTGATTTAAATTAAAAATATTTCTCCAGTGTAGTGTTTGTCACTTTAATTTGTATGTTTTTTGTCATGCAAATGTTTTTAAATTTTTATGTAAAAATATTTTGCCTTATTGCTTCTAAAGTATTAAATGTATTTCTTATAAAACAAAAGACACAAATAAGAACATTAATTAAGTGGAAACCAAGTAATACAAATAAGCTCTTTAAACATCTCTTGGGTGAAGGACACTAGATTCTGATAAAAGAGTGTCAATACCCACATTTTTAGAGAATAATATCTTAGAAATATATTTGCATTGAATATTTGCATGCATCTATGTTTAAAATTGGTGCTTAAGCTGGATTTGGTGAACTTTGCATGTTGTATTCCATTGTTTTTTCTCTTAAAGTGTTGGTTGTAGTGAAAGGGTCCATGGGAAAAAATTCCAAGTACAGGAATCCGAGTCGACAGAGCTGTAGGTAGAGACGGGCAGAGGCTAACCAGGGAAGCATGGCTAGAGAAAGGAGGTGCCGTCACTTACTGAGCCCCTGCTGTGTGCCAGGCACTGTGTGGGAGACAGATGTAGAAGAGAAACGCTGTAGTGGGTGTGGCCATCTTTGGGGCTACCTTGCTTTTGGAATAGCTTGCCTGTATTTGGAAAATCTCCCTCCTTGTGATGTCTGCTCTGGATTGAATGACTGTGTTCCCCTCCCCCAAAATTTATATGTTAAAGCCCTAGCCCCTAATGCGATGGTATTTTGAAGTGGGGCTTTGGGAGGCGATTACGTTTAGATGAGGTCATGAGGGTGGTGAGGATATATGAGTGCATCTGATTTATGAGGCTCAGTTCACCTACCTGTCCTGAATCTAGAGGGAAACTGAGAAAGTGAGTTACAAACTTCTCATGAGGTGGGGTCCCCATGGTGGGATTAGTGTCCTTAAAGAAAGAGGAAGAGCAGGAGATTCTCTCTCTCTCTCTCTCTCTCTGTCTCTATCTCTCTTTCTCTCTCTCTCTCTGCATGCACATGCCAAGGGCCATGCTGCACCCTGATCTTGGTCTTTCAGTCTCTACAACTGTGTGAAATAACTATCTGTTGTTTCAGCCGCCCAGTCTACAAGAATTTGTCATAGCAGTCCAAGCCAACTGAGCCCACATGTGCCTCCCTAAAGCAGAGGGTCTATGACTCACTTTCTCTGTTTCCCTCGAGATGCAGGACAGGTAGGTGAGTTGAGCCTCACCAATCAGATGCACTCACAGAAAGCCTTGATTTAGAAGAGAAAAAAGACTGGATGAGGCAAGCACATTGACGTATCTTTCTGGTGTGGATTACAGCAGAGGTCACTTTCAGAGAGGGCAGCAGAGCTGAGGTTCTGAGGCCCAGTCTCCCAGTCAGCACTGGGAGCTGCGATGTCTGTGCTCAGTGGAGATGGTAATGGGCGGTCCTCATTGCGGGTGACCAGCCAGGGGATGCGAACATTCATTCTGGATACGGTACTCTTTGCGGAGCCTGGGGGGTCCTTAATGTCTTTAAACTGGGGGGTCCTAATGCCCATCACTTAAGGCTCGTCAGCAAGGTGACACATTCGAGACTTCCAGCTTCTTCACCGCTGACAAAAAGAAAGGCAGACAACTTTCTTTCTCCTTCCTTCCTTCCTTTCTATCTCTTTCTTTCTTTCTTTTCTTTCTTTCAGATGGACTCTTGCTCTGTGGCCAGGCTGAAGTACAATGGTGCGATCTCTGCTCACTGCAACCTCTGCCTCCCGTCTCAGCCTCCCGAGTAGCTGGAACTACATGCACGTGCCACCACGCCCAGCTAATTTTTGTATTTTGTATTTTCAGTACAGACAGGGTTTCACCATGTTGGTCAGGATGGTCTCAATCTCTCAACCTCATGATCTGCCTGCCTCGGCCTCCCAGAGTGCTGAGATTACAGGCATGAGCCACCGTGCCCAGCCCAAAAAGAGAGGCACAGTTTTTAAAAATTCTCCTGTTTTTGCCTAGAAAATAGACATGAGAGAAAACCCTTGTGTTATGGCCACTAAGCATTTCCTTTGTTCATTCAAATAGAAATCTAGCTTTTTTTTTCTTCAGGTGCTATGCTAAGTGCCAGACCACCGTGAACTGCAGAGGGAAAACCAGGGATAGCAGAGCTCTTCCACCAGTGGGGATGTTAGAGGCCACAAAGCCTCCTTCACTCAATGCAACTGCATCTAAAAAACAATTCTCTGCAGACTACATGGAGGTGAGATGCTTGAGGTTTCCGAACAGGAAGCCCAAACATGTTAATTTGATACATTAGCAGGAGCTTATTATTTTCCCCTAACAAGGCCACAGGAAATTTGTTTGGCTCATCACAGTCCTCTGACAAAAAATCCTCACAGGTCACATTAACCCTGTGAGAACTGCTTGAACCCAGGAGGCGGAGGTTGCAGTGAGCCAAGATCACGCCACTCCACTACAGCCTGGGAGACAGTGTGAGACTCTGTCTCAAAAAAATAATAAAATATAATAAAATAGAAAATGTAAATCACTCCCTGCTTAAAATCGAGTGGCTTCTCATCATTCTTAAGGATAAAATCCAAATTCCTTACCGGAGCCTATGAGGCCGTGAAGCATCTGCCTCCTGGCTCCCTCTGTGACCTCATCTCCCCCTTGCTCATGGCAATTCCGCCACATTTGTCTTCTCTCTGCTCTCCTGGGACTCTGAGTGGGATCCTGCCTCAGGACCTTTGCACCATCTATTTCTGAACACTCTGCTCTCTGTGTATCTCCTTGGCTGATTTCTACCATTTGGGTTTCAGCTCAAATATCACCTCCAATAGGCCTTTTGGGACTCGTCCCTTTCCTGAATTAGCACACAGCCACCCCTCTTTTCCCCATGCCCTGTCTTATTTTTCACATTGATGTGGCAGTCAGCTCTCTTAGCAGCAATGTGGACTCCAGCAAACAAACTCTGGCAGATACAGGGGTGGTGCAGGAAAACAAGCTCTCCTTCACAGCTAGATGCACCGGCTTGCTCTTCTGCCCCTCCCTGGCTGCAGGGCGTGAGACAAGCATCTTAATCTCTCCAGTCCTTGGAACATGGAAACCAGAGCATGTCCTTCCTCTGCTCAAAGCCTTTTAAGCTTTCTCATCCCAGGCAGAGAAAAAGCCAGGTTCCTCCCAACTGGACCCATTCCTTGCCTGACCTCTGTTCCCATACCATCCCCACTGGCTCTGCTCCAGCCACTTTCCCCCTTGCTGTTCCGTGAGCACCCAGGAGCATGGCTGCCTCCAGGCCTTTGCATTTGCTGCTTTCTCTCTCTGGAATGCTCTTCCTCCAACACCAACGTGACTTCCTTTTTTTTTTTAGTTTGAGACAGAGTCTTGCTTTGTCACCAGGCTAGAGTGCAGTGGCGCAATCTTGGCTCACTGCAACCTCCGCCTCCCAGGTTCAAGCGATTCTCCTGCCTCAGCCTCCCGAGTAGCTGAGATCACAGGCATGCGCCACCATGCCCAGCTAATTTTTGCATTTTTAGTAGAGATGTAGTTTCACCATGTTGTCCAGGATGGTCTCGATCTCTCCACCTTGTGTTACGCCCACCTTGGCCTCCCAAAGTGCTGGAATTACAGGCATGAACCACCTTGCTTGGCCCCATGTGGCTTTTAAGTCTTTATTCAAATGTTACCATCTCAGCAAGACCTTCACTAGTTGCCCTATTGAAAATTGCAACCCCGCCTCCTCCCCACCCCTGTCCCTTTCCCTCATTGATTTCTCTCCTTGGCACTCATCAGCTTGTCACGTACTGTCATTTGCTTATTTGTGGCCTGTGTCCCTCCACCACAAGGACAGCTCCATGAGAAACGATTTCTGTGTTTTGTCAGTGACGTGTTCTAACATCTGGAATGCGGGCACATGGTGGGAAGATCTGCTGAATGAATGAGTGAACAAGATTTGGTTCCTTTATTCCTCTTCTCCACAGCGGAGAGTCAGAGCCCCTTCCTGATTTCAGGGTAGAGTATGGAGTGAGACTCAGGCGTTACAGTCCACCACGCTGCCTGCCAGTGCTGGCCTTCTCTGGTCCCATCCCTGCTCAGCTCGCATGCTTGGCTTCCCACCCAAGATGAGCAGCCCAGGAAACAGATTCGATCCATGCTCTTCACCTTGGGCATCCTGAGGGCTGTGCTTGATGAATTCTTAAAGCCAATAAATATGAGCAGCTAAGCTCTCTCTGCTAGACGGTCAGTGCAGAGGCAGCAGTGGCCTCACTTAAGTAGCCACTGGGGAGAGAACAGGATGGTCAGCTCTAGAAGGAAGGACACAACTGACCCCTGCTTGCTGGCAGATGGGGTGGGCTGCAGAGCTGATGAAAACAGAGGCTCCCAGTCCCACGTGTAAGAACATGCGGACTCAGTCACACTTCAAGGGCCTGAGTCCTGGGTCTCTTATATCTGTGTGATATTGGGTGTGCTGGTTAATTTTATGAGTCAGCTTGGCTGGGCCATAGAGCCCAGAGATATGGTCAAACATGATTCTGGATGCTTCTGCAAGGGTGTTTTTGGATGAGATTAACATCTAAGTTAGTGGATTTGAGTAGAGCAGATTGCCTTCCATAATGTGTGTGGGCCTCGTCCAATCAGTTGAAGGCCTGAACAGCAGAAAAAACGGACCTTCCCTGAGCAAGGGGGATTCTGTCCACATATGGCTTAGGCTGGAGCTGCAGCCTCAGCTCCCCTCTGGGTCTCCAGCCTGGCTGCCTGCCCTGTGGAGTTTGGACTTCCCAGCCTCCTTAAAGTAAATCTCTATCAACATACCAGCAGCCCTCTGTATACATGGTTCTGAGTCTGTGGATTCAACCAACTGCAGATGGAAAATTTGATTAGACCCATGAAAGTTGCGTACAGGTGTTTTCCTTGTCATGATTCCCCAAATAATACATATAATAACTACTTATATAGCATTTAAGTTGTATCATGTATTATAGGTAAAGTAGAGATGACTTAAAGTAGTGGTCCCCCACCTTTTTGTCCTCAGGGACTGGTTGCATGAAAGAGAATTTTTCCATGGACTGGCAGGGGAGTGATTTCAGGATGATTCAAACACATTCATTATATTTATCGTGCACTTGACTTCTATTATTATTACCTTGTAATATATAATGAAATAATTACGCAACTCACCATAATGTAGAATCAGTGGGAGCTCCAAGCTTGTTTTCCTGCAACTAGATGGTCCCATTTGGAGGTGATGCTCTCGGCCTTGGGCACATAACTGAACCCCTCTGTGCTCCAGGCTTTTCTGCAAAGTTGGGAGGGTAATAACAGTGTCTCCCTCAGAGGGTTATTGTGAGAATTAAATGCATTAGTGCCCATGAGTGCTGAAGGCGAGAGATGCACTGGTCTTTACTATCAGGACGTGAGGATTGAGAGAATCCATGCAACTGCTCAGCATGGTAGGTAGTTTGGTAGGTGAGTGTGGTTCACACCAAGTTCTCAGCACCTATTAGATGATATTCTTAACACAATATTTACTTGTAAATTGATGAAGCCTTATTCACCAGATGAGTATGAAATGAAGCCAGTCCTACAAAAAGCCTAAAGTGCTTCTAAAACAAGAATTTACCTTGTGAAGTAGTCAGCTGCCTGGTAACCTCAGTCAGCTGGAATTTGCTGGCCAGTTGAGAAACTGAAAAATCCTAGAGGTTATAGGTCGAAGAGCACAAACTTTCAGTCATGCAGCATGAATAAATCCAAGCTAATGTACAGCAGGAAGACTACAGTTCATAGTACTGTATTGTATGCTGAACATCTGCTAAAAGACTGAATTTTATGTGTTCTTACCACACACACACACACACACACACAAACATACACACATACACACACACACACACACACAGTAACTATGTGAGGGGGTTGATATGTTAATTTTCTTGACTATAGCTGTCATTTCATCATGTGTATCAGAACATCATACTGTACACCTTAAATATATGCAATAATAAACAAATAACTATCCTAGAGAGATGGGGGTAAGCACTGTACAAAGCCACATACTCAATTCTGTGGAAAGGTTCATGGGCTCCTCCTCAGGCCCCGTGCCTCCTCGAGGTTGCTGGTACAATGTCTTTTGTAAAAGAAGCATTAGAGAATGGCCTACCTTGAAACCCCTCAGATTTTATGCTCAATTTTGGAAGCCTGGCATCCATCCCAATGCCTCTACAGGTAAGGACTTACGCTTTTATTGAATTACGTGTAATGAGAAGACATTAATATCAACTGACAGGTCTTAAAAACTAAAGAACTTAATCAGTTCTTCCCATTTCCATACCATCAAGGGCATTCATTCATCATATATAAGCTCTGGATCACAGATTTCCAATTAATATTTTCTATTAAAAAATGTAGGATGGCATAAAAACTCAGCCACATGAGACCATTCCTAAGTATGAAGCTCCCAATGTATTTCACTTTACAAGCATTTACTGGGCACCTACTATGTGTCTAGAACCATATTAAGTGAGGAAATGTTTAAGATATGTTCTTAGTCTGAAGGAGCTCACAGTCTAGCCAGGTTCCCATATTTCACAATATTTATTGGCAGGTGAGTAAACAGCAAACTGCTATAAAAATTCATAGGTGAGTGAGACTGTTCTGGATTGTAGAAATAAGGAAAGGATTCTTTGGGGAGGTAAAAAGTGAATTGAAGTATATCATGAAGACTTTGTTGGTGTCTTAGAGGTAAATATAGCACCTCTTTCTTCATCTCCCAGTTTTCAACCAATTAGACAGAGAAGCGAGACAGATGGGGATGAAAATATCATGCTAAAAGGCTGAATCGACCCAGGTACCTGAGGTGGGTAGCCACATGGGTCTCCTCTTACTTTACGCCTCTAATGAGGTAGACTCACTCTCCTAGTCACATGTACCATTGGCCAGCATATGATTCTGAAAGGGATGGCTGAGAGAAGAATGCCCCATTAAGCGAGGATGCAAAGAAAGGCTATAGATGGCTTTCAAAATCTCTCCCAGAGAGTGGAATGGAAATTCTCAGCCTCTGTGGAAACATGAGGGGTAGGCTATACATATATCCTTGTATGACTAGTAAATTATGCCTAAATTAAATTTGGTTTGGAAGTGTGTAAAAAAAGCAGTGAATCTGGATGGGTATATTAACACCAACATCATCAACAACAACACCAGCATTGATAACATCAACAACATTATCACATCAACAATAGCAGCACAGCAGCAGTAACAACAGCAGCAACAACAATAATACAATAACATCTCAGCAACAGGAATAAAATAGCAACAATAGCACTGTCAACCACACCAGCCAGAACATTGACAGTAACAATGCAACAGCACCATCACAACACTCTCAGTAATAGTAGCAACAGCATCAAGACAACATCTACCAAAACAGTGTCTAGAGCATCACTATTCCACAGTAACAACATCACCAACAACATAACAGTATCAGAGAAACATCAACACCATCATGACAACACCCACAGTAAGTGTCAACAGCATCATCACAATACCCACAGTAACAATGTTAAGGTCATTATAACATCCATAGTACAGTGTCAATAGCATCAAGACAACACCCACAGTGACAACAGCATCATCACAATACTCACAGTAACCATGTTAATGTCATCACAATACCCACAGTAACAATGTTAATGTCATCACAACATCCACAGTAACAATGTTAATGTCATCACAACATCCATAGTACAGTGTCAATAGCATCAAGACAACACCCACAGTGACAACAGCATCATCACAATACTCACAGTAACCATGTTAATGTCATCACAACACCCACAGTAAGTGTCAACAGCATCATCACAATACCCACAGTAACAATGTTAATGTCATCACAACATCCACAGTACAGTGTCAATAGCATCATGACAACACCCACAGTAATAGTGTCAACAGCATCATCACAACATTCATAGTAACAATGTAAGCAGCACCGTCACAGCACCCACAGTAATAATGGCAACAGCATCAACAAAACATCCGCAGTAACATCATCACAGCATCCACGGTAACACTGTCAACAGCATCATCACAACATCCACAGTGACAATGTCAACAGCATCATCACACAACAGTAGCAGCACATCAGCAGCAACGACTGCCACAAAATGGCAGTAACAGCAGCATCAAAGATAGTAAGAACACGAGCAAAAACAGTCATCAACAGCAGCAGCAACATAACCTGCAGCAACAGCAGTATCAGCAGCAGCAGAAACAGTAACACAAACGGCAACACCGCCATCAACAGCAATGACAACGCTAGGTAGCGTTTATAGAGTGCTTATCTCACACCAGACTCCAGGCTAAGTGCTGGACATGCAGGATCTCATTTAACCCTCATAGGATTATCCTGAACAGTGTAACAGAGAGAGACTGTAGGTGGAATTATGCCCATGAGATAGGTGTCATCCAGTAACAAAGGACTCAGTTGTTGAGCTGGGAAGGTCTGGGTTCTAATCCAGGTTATTTTATTACCTAAGCAACCTCAGACAAGCTCTTTAATCTTCCTGCATTTCAACTTGTAATCTCAAAACAGGAAAAACAATCTACACCCTCGATTTGTTGTGAGGACTCAGTGAGGTCGTGGGGTGACGTACAGACACGTTCCCAGGGGGTCACCTGGTTGGGAAGACATCTTGTCAAATCAGACTCAAGAGTAACCACTGGGAGGATGAGGTCATGGCTCTGCCCACCCTCTCTCTTTTCCAGTATTCTTCATGTTTCATCGTGTTGGTTTCTCCCAGCTGGAAGCTGGCAGAAAAGCTCAGAAGGGTGTGAAAAGACAGCCTTTCATCCCCTAAGGTTGTCATCCTCAGCTTTTTGCCAATGATCAGTTCTTTTTTCCTAGGGAAGATAAAAAAGAAAGCACATAAAAACCCCACAAACAAAAACACATCAGACACAATTCTACTTATTCAAGGCAGAGTCTCCAGAGACTACCTTCTGAGGGGAAGACAGAGGGAACTGGAACTTTGCTCAGCTTGGAGCAGGCTCTGCATGTTTGTTCTTAGGAGACTTGGCACAAAGGCAAAGGTTGGCTGTCCACCTGCCATTAAATGTGGACACATTTTCCTTAGGCTCCGTGTCTGAAGGCAGCACAACAGTGCTCTTAGAATGAGCACCAAAGAGGATGTCTGAAGCAACTCCCCCACCTTGGCTGACAATTCACCTATGAACGTAGGCACTCATCCCTCCTTCTGTGCCAGGCATCCAATCAATAAAATAATAGTTATTCTTCACCGTTAGCTTCATGAAGTCAAAGGTTGCTTTGTCTGGTTCACGACCGTATTCATCATTACTGTTTTCCCCAGTAGGTCTTCTTTTCCCAGGAGCAGAGCCTGAGCCAAGGATTCAATGCAAGGGATTTGTTGAGGAAGTGCTCCTGAGATGTACCAGTGTGGCAGTGGTGACCGGGGGTGGGGGAAGAATGGGGAGAAGAGACCCAACCAGTGTGCCATCTTGGGTGGCACCCAGCCTCATCCTGGTCTTGAGTGGTGTGTTGAAGCAGAGATATCTCAGAGTTTGTACTGTCCAAGGCACAGGTGCTGGGCCTTTGTATTTCCACATGGGTTGAGGGGGGACGGGAAGGGCTGGGAATGAGTTGCCAAGTTGTTCCAGCTCTCCAGGGAAGGCCCCAGTGCTCGGGGACAAACCTTTAGCAGCAAGGCATACAGGGCCTGGGCTGGATGCACAGAGCTGGTAAAAGGCTTCAGAGGGGATCTGAGCTGGGCACCATCAGGGTCTGCTATATTTTTCTTTAATTCAAGAATTAAGAGAGAGAGAGAAGTGAAAAAAAATAGGATTGTATTGATTCTTTTCATGCAGACTCCGTGATCTGGACAGAAAGTGACCCTCATTGATGCATTCCAGTTGAGTGAGCATTGGAGACAGTCACACTGGAGTTTGGGTCAAAGGTCCAGCTGGCAGCAAAGCATTCCGGCTCTGCCTTATCTGCAGTGTCTGCAGTTCCTGTATGTGGAGGGCAGAAAGCTGGTGTTCCCAGGTCTCCTTTTATATAATTATAAAACAAGCTTTTATAATTATAAAAGCAATGCATGAAAATAAACAAAAACCAACATTCCTGAAGGGGCAAAAATATTCTATTTGGTAGGTTAACTATTTCAGTTAAAGACACTTCACTTGAAGAGCAGCAGGTGCATGGAGATCAGTCTGAACTTTATTTTTTTTAAAGCAGAAGATGAAACTCTCATGTGAAAGATGTCTTCTCTACATTAGAAAACAGTCAAGGTTCGTATCATCAAGGACAAGAAAGTTGAAGTGGAACGATTTCTGTACAAACAAGCCTGTTCAACTAACTCTTATCACACTGGCTACTTCTCTACCCAGTTAACCACCCTAGCCCATGTTTACAGTTTACTGTTCTTTGTCAAAACCGGTATAGAATTAACTGACTCTGACAGCTTCTTTCGGTCTTTATTTCTTTATGAGGCTCCTATGCCATGTAAAACTTGCACTGTGCTTTTCTCCTGTTGATCTATGTTATGTCAATTTAACTCTAGGACCCACCTGGGACCCTAAAAGGGTGAAGGAGTATTTTTCTGTCCCAACAGTTCTCGTCCCATCCTAATAGGGTGGGCACCCCTGACTCCCTCTGGAGCCTGCCGATGGGATCCTGAGGGCCCTAATGAATGATGGAAGAAGGTAGGAAATCTTACCCAGGTCAGCTCTCCTGGATTTCTGTCCATAGTGTGCTGTCGAAAGAAGAAGACAACAATTTTTGCTTGTTCCTTCCTTCTCAAATTCAATTGTCAGGAAAAAAAATTGTAAAAATTGGTTCTTTGAATTGTGAGTCTTGTGAATGTGCTTCTGGGTATCCATTGGTAATTGATCCACAGCCTCCCAGGAGTCCTTCTTTTTCTTATCTTTGTCTTTTGTGTGGGTTGTCATGAGGAAAATTATAATTAGATTTGAGGTAGGAGGCTGGCAGGACTTGTTTTCTGGTCATGACCCCACTGATCTGGTTGAAAGGATGTGACTGAAACAGAATGCAGTGAAGAAGCCAGCCAAAATAAGCAGATGGCCATGAAAGTGACCTCTAGTTGCCCTTACTACTCATTAGCATAAAGACATTCCCATGGCACCATGAAAGTTTACACATGCCATGGCAACGGGTCATAATAATGGTCTGGAAGTTACCATATATGATTCTGGAAGCTCTCTGCCCCTTTTCCAGAATGTTCTGAATAATTCATCTCTTAATTAGCATGTAATTAAAAGTGGGTATAAATACAGCTGCCAACAGCTTATGTGTTGCTGACTCTGGGTGCACTGCTTATGGGTAGCCCTATTCTGCAAGGAGCAGCACTGGCTCGATAAATGTTGATTTCTCTCACCACTGGCTCACCCTTGAATTCTTTCCTGGAGGAAGCCAAGAACCCTCTCAGGCTGATCCCCAATTTTAAGGCTCACCTGCCCTGCATAACACTCTCCTTCATCTTCTTTTAAGTCCTAAGAGCTTAGCTTTGCAATCAGTGAAAATGTGCTCTTTGGTTTCCAGCAGCCTGGGGCCCAAGCTGTTGGGCTTATAGCCGGCAGTTAGTCAGCTCCCAGGATTCTGAATCAGGAAATATCTTTTTGTATGACCTCGCCAGCTCTCGGGAGAGTTTGTCTTAATTGCCGCAGGCTTTGTTTCCCTGTTAACAATGAGAGTCTTTACTTTCTTAGATATCCTTGGAGGATACTTTGAATTTCTGGGCGGGGTGGGGAGGGGTGACTTTTGTATCCTCTTTAGAGATGCCTCTTCTATCCATGATTAAGCCATAAAAGGATAATCAGTTTTGAGTCAAAATTGAAGTAGGTATATCTTTGAAGATTTGGACTTTTCTATCTAAAAGTCTTTTTTTTTTTTTTAAAGAGAGCTCTTATCCTGTCCTAGTAGTACCTATGTGACGATTTGACTTAAAAGGAAAAAAAGAAACTTACATAAATTGTTATCTCAGAGAAAGAGAAACTAACCCAAGTGTTTTTCAAGTTCACATGGTTTTAAATAATCTTTGGTAAATAAAAACCTACTTAAAGTTTGTTGATTTAATTAAAGCAGGCACATTTTCTGCATTGTCAACATTAAATATAATGCATACATACAAATTCTTCTACCTGGACTTACTAATCTTAAAGGCTGTGTATGTTTAAGAGTATAAAATTATAAATTCAACCTAAGAACAAAATACTTAATAAAAAGTAAGTTGCTTGATGTATGAAAAAATGACGACAATTTAAAAAATTGAAAAGAACCATATGTTGTACCTTTTGTCTTTGTTTCTTTGATTTTTTTGATACTTGGCTGATTTGTCTTTAAGAAAATAAGATAATAACTAGCTATGCTTAATGTCTCATGCAGTCTTCATTAACAATTCAGACGTAATTGTTAAAACCAAGTAGACTCAATAAATGTAAGCAGGACAAAAGTTTATAAATAACCCTTTCAACAATTATTATGTTTTATAAAATAAGTGTACTTAAAAATAGTTTCCAAAATATATTCTGCAAGCTAAAACCTTAAAACTATACTAGGTTAAATTAAATGATTGACAATTTGTTGAATATCTAGATCATTTCCAAATAAGATAGAATGCTGAAACATTAATTGTTGAATGTAAGCGTAACCTATTCTTTTGACTTCTTATTACAGAATAACCAAAGATATTTGGGTCTGTTGATAAATACGTCCTGTGCCACACCGAAAAACTCTGCAACAATGAAGCATACATATTCCTAGAAGTAATGAAATAATGTATTCACAAATCCATAGATGTTTACAATTGCTTATTTCCTGGCTTTCTAGTTTTTACTAGAAATTAAAGTCACTAAGAGGTAAGAATTCTAATACAAAAACTGCTAGAAATCATAAAGGAAATACCTCAGTATGAAAAGCTACAATGAAAGTGAGATGTTATAAGGTTTAAAGAAACGTGTTTTTTTGCTATTGTTGAGGAAAAGAATAATTTTGTCAGTTTTGAAGTTCCAAAGGTTGTTTCAGGATGGATCAATGAATAAAGGATAAAAACTGGACGGATGTAAAATGTTAGAGAGATAGAGCTAAATAGAGACTCTTATGTAGTCAAGCTGACTAACTGAATGAATTTATTAAAAGGGTTTTAAAAATGACCCTTAATATCATAAGCAAACTGATGCAAAACTAGAATTTTGTCTTCTCAATTAAAAGGACAAAACTTTTTTGGAACACTGATCTGCTCTTGATAAGAGGTTTATAAAAATGGGTTTATTTTTGTTTTGTTTTGTTTGAGACGTAGTCTGACTCTGTGACCCAGGCTGGAGTGCAATGGCGTTATCTCTGCTCTGCAACCTCCACTTCCTGGGTTCAAGCAATTCTCCTGCCTCAGCCTCTTGAGTAACTGGGATTCTAGGTGTGCACCACCATGCCCAGTTAATTTTTGTATTTTTAGTGGAGACAGGGTTTTGCCATGTTGGCCAGGCTGGTCTTAAACTCCTGATCTCACGTGATTCACCTGCCTTGGCCTCCCGAAGTGCTGGGATTACAGGCATGAGCCACTGCACCCGGCCGAAGTGTTTTCTTTTATGCTTGAAATAATTTGCCTAGAAAACAGAAATTTTGTGTTTGATCAAAATAATTTTCTGTCCTTCTTATTGTCTTCATTGTCTTTGATTACTTAAGTAAACTGTTTTCTCAATATTAAAAAAGCTGGTTTTTTTTTTTAAAGGACGATGTAACTTTCTGTATTTGCCTCTGAAATCTTCTGTCACTTTGGTGTTATTTCATGACCTATGATCATGTTTTAATTAATTATTTTAACTTTTTGACATTTTTGACAATCTTTCCAAAATCGAATTCTAAATTAAATCTATTTGACCTTGAGCTAACTTTAGAATTTTCCAGATGGGTATCTGGAGGATTATAAAATATTTGCTTTCTTTCCTTATAGAAAGAGATATTAAACTAATTAAGCTTATTTGACAGATTAAAGTATAGGGAAACATAGTGAAAATGATATTTAACCTTCATGTTATATTTATATCAATGTATATCATTAATATGTGTTCTAAAAATTACATAAAACTCCTAGAAATGTGATATGTTCTAATACATTATCAGTAATGATTCTAGTTAACATGTTAAAATGTTGCATGTCGTAGAAATAACCAAATTCCTTGTCAATTTCATCATTATTATCATGAACTCTTATCAGACTCTTAACCATGGCCTTTCTGAGTCTTCTGTTATTCACAGATGGCTATTGTTTATTTTGATTCTTCCTGAAGGCATTTATAACCAGCTACTGTCTAAAGTGGCTGCTCTTTCAAACAGAATCATAGAAAAAGCCTCTGACAAGTACTCTAAAACATAGGTTTCCAATAACTTTAAGGCCAGACTGGAAGTGTTTCCAGAATGCCAATGAAGAAACCAATAGGCTCATGAAAGTGCTATCACAAAATCAAACAGAATAAAAGTTAATTATGTGGGACTAAACAAACTGACGAAGATAATTTTTTATGACTTCTGTCTGAAACACTGGTGATTCTTTCACATTATGCTTTACAGATTTAACAAAAATTTTCTCTTTTTTTTTTCTCTTAACGATGTATAGCTTACAGCAAGTTAGTAAGGCATACCTGAGTAAACACAAAGGAGGCATTTATCTTTTCTTCCTACCAGATCCCCTCCACCACCAATTTAGAAACTCTCCGTGAGTATTCTTATTTTTATGGCAATATAGTTGCCTACGTGAGTTCAGTAAGAATCTGTTCTCTTTATAACAGGACATAATTGGAAATACTGGTTATATTATTAAGGTTTCGACTGGAATATCACATTTCCAGATACGACTAGACAACTTTAAGGAAGTAAGGTTGACTTTATGGAGCCAATGCTTATAAAGTTTTCTTGGAAAAGCTGGCCTTGTATCTGGCTTTAAAAGGCTCTTGGCTTGATAGCTGAGTAAGGAATGTCACTTTCCTATAGGCCCCAAACCCTCAGGATGTTTTGGCAACCTCAAGAAGAAAGGCATTCACCAAATCTATAGGTATCACAGATGACATCTAATGCTAAGTCCTTGACTTGGCTTCCTAGCCTTTAGAGACTTTTAAATGCACAATCTGAGATTACAGCAAAGTAGACTTTTAAAAAAAGCCTAGGCCGGGTGCGCTGGCTCATGCCTGTAATCCCAGCACTTTGGGAGGCCAAGGTGGGTGGATCCCCTGAGGTCAGGAGTTCGAGACCAGCCTGACCAACCTGGTGAAACCTCGTCTCTACTAAAAATACAAAAATTAGCTAGGCATGGTGGTGGATGCCTATAATCCCAGCTACTTGGGAGGCTGAGGCAGGAGAATCACTTGAACCTGGAGGCAGAGGTTGCAGGGAGCTGAGATTGTGCCACTGCACTCCAGCCTGGGCAACAGAGTGAGACTCTTTTTTGAAAGAAGAAAGAAAGAGAGAGAGAGAGATGAAGGAAGGAAGGAAGGAAGGAAGAAGGGAGGGAGGGAGGGAAGGAAGAAAGAAAGAAGGAAAAGAAAGAAAGAGAAAGAAAGGAGGGAAGGAAGGAGGGAGGGACAAAGAGAGGAAGGAAGGAAGGAAGGAAGGAGCGAGCCTAAATGATCCATCACTATTCTTGATGCACTTATATAAATAATCAGCCCAAGTTTAATGAGACTACATTATTTTACTCACAAATCAGTTTTATGTTGATTACGTTTGGTAAAAATGGGGTGATTGTGTTGCAGAACTTTTCCTTAGTTCAGCTGAAGACAGGGATTCTTATGACATGGCTATGGAAATTTAAACTTGCAGGCAATTTGAAGGGTGAGCAGGACAGGGTTTTATTGGGTGAAAAGGAAAAAATCGGGAAACGGGGACTCTGCAAGGCCAGAGTTCCTCTAGTATGCCTCCCACCTCGCAGCTTGAATCCCGGGTCCCACACAGGAAGAGGAGGGGCCGGGCTCTTCCCTGCTGCAAACAGCAGGAACTTCTGCGGCTGTACCCAGTGCACGTTCCCAGTGCTCAGCCAGCTGGAATTTTGCCAGGGACCCTCTCCCACTTAGCAGTCTCAATTTTACAGAGAAAAAATTATATTTCAGAAGAAAACTATGATGTATCCATTATTAGATGGATACCGTGGTCCTGCTCATTGTTTTTGAGGTTTTTATTTACCTATAATACTGACTAGATACTGAATTCTTCTAGTTTTCTCCAGTATCTGGCTATTAGTATCCAAACTAATATTTCCAATTTTCTCCCACCCTTCTGACTTGGAATAGCTAAAAATTTAAATTGTCTTTTTCCAGAATCCCTGCAAGCTGAAACTGGACACTTTGATACAGACTTCAGAAAACTCACTGTAACCGTTATATATGAACAACTTTTTCAACATGCAAATGCCAAACCAGGGAGAGCTGCCAGGTTGCCACTGCCTGCCTCACTCCAGTTGGAGATTCTTTGAACCCACCATCTAGAAATCTCAACAACTGACCTCTGG
This sequence comes from Plecturocebus donacophilus, assembly GCA_004027715.1. NCBI lineage: Eukaryota > Metazoa > Chordata > Mammalia > Primates > Pitheciidae > Plecturocebus > Plecturocebus donacophilus. The sequence goes on along the minus strand of PVKP010028653.1, from coordinate 1,023 downwards.
ACTCAAAAACTTAAAAGCAGAAGATGAAATTCCCATTTGAAAAATGTCCTCCCTACAATAGAGAAAAGGCAACATTCTTTGTTTGTTTGTTTTTTTAATATATTTTATTGCACTTTAGGTTCTGGGGTACATGTGCAGAACATGCAGGATTGTTGCATATGTACGTACATGGGAATGTGGTTTGCTGCCTCCAACCCTCTGTCATCTATATCTGACATTTCTCCCCATGTGATCCCTCCCCAACTCCCTATCCCCCCGCTGTCCCTCCCCTTGTCCCCACCAACAGACCCCAGTGTGTGATGCTCCCCTTTCTATGTCCATGTGTTCTCACTGTTCAACACCCACCTATGAGTGAGAACGTGGTGTTTGATTTTCTGTTCTTGTGTCAGTTTGCTGAGAATGATTGTTTCCAGATTCATCCACGTCCCTACAAAGGACATGAACTTATCATTTTTTAAGGCTGCATAGTATTCCATGGTGTATATGTGCCACATTTTCCCTGTCCAGCCTATCATTGATGGGCATTTGGGTTGGTTCCAGGTCTTTGCTATTGTAAACAGTGCCACAGTGAACATACGTGTGCATGTGTCTTTATAATAGAACAATTTATAATTGTTCATAAGGCAACATTCTTATCATCAAGGACAAGATAGCTGAGGCTGAAGGAATTCTGTGCAAACAACCTTTGTTAAACTAACCCTTGCCATCCTGGCTACTTTACCCAATTAACCACCCTAGCCCAGGACACTTTGCCTTATTATATGTTTACAGTTTGCTGTTCTTTGTTCAATCTTGTAACTGACTGTAACTGCTTCTTTGGGTCCCTGTTTCTTTATAAAGTTTTCCATGCCATACAAAACTCATGTTACTCTATCTTCTGTCAGTTTAATTCTGGAACTCAGCCAGGCCCTTAAGAGGACAGAGGGGAGTTTTTCCCACAGTAGTTCTGAATGGGATGAAATGAAAAATAAAATCTCCTCCTTGCCACTACATCACCTCCAGATGAGCCCCATAGCAGAAATA